>VDFB02225941.1:0-11363 GCA_007258455.2 Sequoia sempervirens | reverse complement strand
AAAAAAACTTATTTTGTAACTAACATAAGTCTTGATCAAATGGCTAAGGGTTAGGGTTTCCTTTGATATTATATTGTATCATTTGTAGTGGTATTGAGTTGCAAGGATTGTTGGTTGTAATTAATTCAATTTGCTAGATAATAATATTGGACTCTCTATTGGTGGATGTAACCCAAGTTTGGGTGAACCATGTTACAATTTGTCTCTCACTATTTAATTTTTTGTGTTTGTATTCCTTTGTTTAATCTTTATTTGCATTTAATTGATATTTTATGCATGCAATTCCTAACAAATAAGGCTTGGAAAGACAAATGAAATGCAAGTTATAATGTCTAAACCTAATGTAATGCAATCTTTCACTAAACAACCTAGAAAAGTATGTAAAACAAAATAGAAAGATGCAAGATGAAATGTGTGCACCTAGAGATCTGAAGATGACTAGATGAGGCTCTGAAATGCTAAAAATTCTAACTTTACTATCGATTGGGACTCATACACCAGGTTGGGTGTATCAGTCCCAGATCTGGGTTTCTGTGTAGAAATAGGAATGGGGCAAATGTGTATCTGAATCTGTAAAAAACTTGAATTTTGACCTAAACTGGGACTCATTCACCAAAATTGGAAAATCAATCTAGTTAGGGTTTTTGGAACTCCAAGGTCTGAATCTAGTCTTCAAGATCTGCTATGTGCTTCTCAATTGATTTTTGGATCTGAAACTCTAATTTACAGCTTGTAGAAGTCTTCCAAGTATCTTCAATGCAAGGTGATGACTTTGACAAGTTTTGAACACTTTGACAACTTGCTCCTTAGAAGGTCTTCAACCTAGATCTGCAAACACACACTAAAGAGAGGGAAAAGTGTTGTTTTGTTAGTGGATAGTTGTTTTCCTTGGTCAAACCCCATTTTGGTAATCAAACCTTGAAATGAAATCAAAGAGTAAAGGAGAATGATGAATGAACAAAATATGATGTTGAAACTCACCAAACTCTAATAGTGAAGTGATGCAAACATGAATGAAGTGGTTCTAATTGATGTAGATCTTGACTCTTGCTTGAATAGGATAGATCATGAATGAAATGCTAGCTTGAATCATGAAACCCTACATCACAATTGTTATCTCAAAAACAAACATGATACATGAAGACTTTGAAATGATGCTTGATGCTTGAAGAATTCTCTAAAATACTTGATAATCTTCCCTTGGATTCTCTTGAATGCTATTGCAAACAATTTAATGCTCTTGTGAACTCAATTTTTCTATAAGGATGCTCATTCAACTTGCTAGGTGTAAAATGAGTGAAATAAACTTATATTTATACTTAATTATGCAAGAATTCTTGAAATTAAATATTGCAAACTAACATTAGATCTAGGAGGATAAAATTCTGACAAGAATTTGAATTAATTTTAATTTTGGGCCACACAAGACTCATTCACCCAAGGTGGAAAATGAGTCCCATTAGGTATAATTTATGGGACCAAATTCAAAAATTCTTAGAAAGGTGTAAAACCAGGATCGAGACCCAAAAACCTAGGTGGGACTCATTCACCCAAGGTGGAAAATAAGTCCCAGATCACTAAATACGGGCCACACAACTTGAAAACACCTAAATTATGATTAGATGTTGATTTGTGTCAGGATTATCCTCAAAAAGATGCAATAAATGAGGCTTTTAGATGTAAAATAAGGCTAATTAAAGCATAAGAAAGCCCAATTATTAATGATAAAATTAGAAAAGTATGAAAGCGTGTCACAACACTTTACAACACTCCAACCAAGGCATGATTAAGGTACATTTTGGTTAAAAACAGGTCTATTAGGTTTAGTTAATTAATAAAACCTTAGAAAAGTGTGAAAGTGTGTTACAACACTTCATAACATCTTAGCAAGGTAAAATTTAAGATCATTAGTTCACAAGGTCCCAATACCTAATGCGAGTGTTTTAAACACATTAAAACACTAAGTCAAGGCATCTTTAAGCTCAATTTCACAAGGAGGGCCCAAACAAGTGTGAAAATGTCACCGACGATATTTATCGACACTATAAGTAAGAATTTGTGTAGGCAAAGAAAGTGAGAAATGATGGTTAAGGTGGAGTTGAATAAATGAAGTTGTTTTCCTAAGCATTGAAAACTCTATCAAACAAAGTGATCCCATTTTCCTAAGCATTGATATTGAAGTAAAACAACTGAAAACTTAAATTAACCACTTACAAAAGGAATGAAAAGATAAGAAGAAGATTTTATCGATAATGAAAAGGAGGTTAGTCTGCTCTAAAATTAGTTCAACATGTGTGGATGGGTACTTTTAGGCTACGAATGGTCATTTTTTTAACCCAAACATGTCAAAACAGTTAGAGCTACATTGGACTGATGATATCCCTTAAGAGTGTTCAAAGTACAAAAAGACAGCAATCTTTTATGGGCTATTACTCAGAGACCATGATGCTTAAAAAATCTCCATCTAAAGCTATGGGATCATGTCAGGACCCTCTTCAATGACCTCTTTTGGTTATTACTATCTTGGAGGCATTTTTCTATGGTGACAAGTTTTCAATTGAGGAAAAAGTTGTTAGATGTAAGTAGTGTAAAGTTGCAATGTGGTGCAACTTTCATTCTACAACTCGTACGACCAAATAAACTATTCCAACACGTCCAAATGGGTACTTTTACACTAGGAATGGTTCTCTTTTGCACAAAAACATGTCGAATCACTCCAAGCTGCATTAGATTGATGATTTTCCTTAAGAGTCCAAAGTGCTAAAAGGCAACAATTTTTAACGAGCTATTACTCATAAACCATGATGCTACATACTCTCTATATTAGGAAATGGGATCATGTGGGACCCTCTACAATAACTTCTCTCAGTTTTTTCTAACTCAGAGGTGTTTTCCCTTGGTGACGAGTTTTCAATTAAGGAAAATGTTGTCAGATGCAAGCAGTGTAAAGTTACAAAGTGGTGCAACTTCCATTCTACAACTCGTACGACAAAATAGGTTGTTCCAACACATCTGGATGGATATGTTTATGCTAGGAATGGTCCCTCTTTTGCACCCAAACATCTTGAATCACTCGAGCTACATTGACTGTGATTTCCCTTAAGAGTCCAAAGTGTTAAAAGGAAGCAATCTTTGATCAATGGGATATTACTTAGAAACTGTGATGCTTATAGACTCTTTGTTTGAGGAAATGGGATCATGTAGAGACCCTCTACAATAAAATGTCTCATTTTTTGCTATCTTGGAGGTGTTTTCCTTTGGTGACAAGTTTTCAGTTGAGGAAAAAGTTATCAAATGCAAGTAAAAGTTGCAAAGTGCAACTCTTTCATTTTTCGTACGACCAAAATGGATCTATTCCAAATACAATGAAATGGTAATGAAAACTTGAAAAAATTCTTAGAATAAGAAATCTATATTATTCTAATATGTCACATACCTCTACCAAAGGATCAGATCTAGCTATTGTTATAGTAGCTCCATGATCAATCATGCCAAGAACATCGTAATATACTTTGAATGACTAATTTATATGGTCACAATAGAAAAGATGGTTATACTAAAAAAATCTATATTATTCTAAACAATGTAAATGATGAAGAAATGGTAATGGAAACTAGAAAAGATGCTTTGAATAAAAAATCTATATTATTCTACAATCTGCCACATACCTCTACCAAAGGATTAGAGCTAGCTATTGTTTCAATAGCTCCATGATCAATCATGCCAAGAACATTGTAATATACTTCAAATGACAAATCTATATGATCACAATAGAAAAGATACTTAGAGTAACAAATCTATATTATTCTAAACAACCTAAATGATGATGAATTGGTAATGAAAACTAGAAAATATGCTTAGAATAAAAAATCTATATTATTCTAATATATCACATACCTCTTCCAAAGGATCAGAGTTGGATATTGTTGCAGCAGCTCCATGATCCATCGTGCCACAAACATCGCAATATACTTCAAATGACAAATCTATATGATCATAGTAGAAAAAATGCTTAGATTAATAAATCTATATTATTCTAAATAACCTAAATGATGATGAATTGGTAATGCAAACTAGAAAAGATGCTTAGAATAACAAATTTATATTATTCTAAACAACCTAAATAATGAACCCTAATAGATAAACAATATCAAAATGTGATGAATAATATCATACATGTCCCATACAACAAATTATCCGCTACTCAAGTATGTCGGAAGGGTCATCTCTTACCTTCAGATTTTCCAATAATGCTTCATGGTCAACACTACTAATTATCCATAGCTCCTTTGTTTTTGGTCTAGCATGATGTCTCAATAACTTATCATTTTTTGATATAACAAGGTGTGAATATATGAGAATGGTTTTTTGTTTCTCATAGTCTTCAAATGTAGGTATGTCGTTCTTTCTAATCATATATGTTTGCAACCAAGTTCTGGAAACAACAACTAAACTTGTATGATCATAAGTTTGTTATCATCTAAATATACTTAGAATAAAAAATCTATATTATACTAAACAACATAAGTGATGAATGGTAATGTAAACTAGAAAAAATACATAGAATAACAAATTATATTATTCTAAACAACTTAAACGATGATGAAATAGTAATGCAACCAAGTTTGAGAAAAAATAACTAAACATGTAGGATACATGAACCCATCATCATTTGTCATCGATTGTGTTAGCTTTTTCTTTCCATGTACACATAGTGCCAACCAATATTTTGATCCATTTTCATTCCCCTATGGTGCTACAACTGTATAGATATGTCATGTCTATACAAGATCTGAAAGATGGTCATAATCAAGTGAACTTTCCATGTCAAGTGAACAAACTCTCCCTCTCCCCAAACCTCTCTCTCTCTCTCCCTTTCAGGTCTTTCTCTCTCTCCCTCTCTTTAAAATATAATGATTAAATATATATATTAAAGACTTGAGAGGGAGATGGAGACTTCAAAGGGAGACTATGTATTAAATATATTATATATTATATATATACAATATATAGAATATAAATTATTTATATTATATTATATAATATATAATATATACTATAATATATTTGATATATAATATATATTATATATGAAATATATTATGATATATTTATATATAATAAATTTATTATATATTAAGAATACATAGCAAACAGATATATGTTATCAACTTGCATTAGATTTGAAGCTTCTTCAAAATATATCAATATACTAGAAAGAAATGGATATCCATTTATAATAGATATCCATTATAAATGGGTATCTATTGCAAATGGATATTCGTTTTGTTGAGGATTTTATAACCCAAACCCTACCTCATTTTCATGATGGTCCAAGTTGAGCAACAACCTCCATCATGTGCAGTGACCTTCAATGTATTCCAGGTATGCGTTTGAATCCTTTGCATTTTTTGCTAGTTTTTTTTCTAATTAGTGATTAATTGAGGTGTTTTTTGTATTCTTTGTAGTTTTGTTGAATTTTTTCATTACAATCTAAACCTACAAAAAAAATTGAAACCCTAGTTAGTTGAAAAGAAAACAAAAAATTGAACCTAGTATCCTAAACAAACATAAAATTGAACCTACATTACCCCCTTTCTACATTTATTTAAACTATTTTACATTCTTGTCTATTTTTTCTTCTTCTTTATCACTTATTCTTGTGTTTCTTAAATTCTTGCTTTGTTGCTTATTCTTAAGTTAGTACATTTCTTTGCTAAATAATTTGTTTTTTATATTTTTAATTCTTTTGACTCGCCTCGGCTCTTAAAATAGAAAGGATCATTGTTGGAAGCACTCTAAATTTCCAATACTTAGTGAATCTAGATCAATTATCAGTACTATCCAAACAAAACTTGTCCTAGCAGGCATGGGAAAATGGGAAAAGTTAATGGATAATAATCGATGGGCTATACAAGAGGTTATCCTATTGTATCATATTGTATGATAGCCTCCTACATAACCCATCTATTATTACCCATTAACTTTTCCCATTTCCTTATGGTTGTTGGGACAAGTTTTGTTTAACCATTACTGACTATGTATCCAGATTCATTAAGTATTAGAAATTTGGAGCTTAACACTTCCACCTTTGTTGAATCAATTTGGAGCTTAACACTTCCACATTGTAACAAGATAAAAATTTAATGTATTTTTTAATGAGATTTCACATCACTTTAACAATGATTTGTTTTTCACTTACATACATAAATGATCTTTACACATTTTTACATTTGTATTCAATTAAGTCATTTATATTGAATGGTTTAAGGGGATTTTTAAACATGTATCTTACATTTTTAAATTACAAATTTAATGTAGGTTCACTTATATCTAAATCATGGATCCATGCCCTCCAGGTCCACCCACTCCACGTCGTAACCCCCACCTCCACCACCTGCATTCGATTGTAATGCCCCTTCCAAGAACCCTAGAGTAAAAAGCCTAAACAACTAAAAATGGACAATTTTTTTTCTAAGTGCAATGTTGCACTATGAAATTGAACATAACTTTAATTATTTTCCTAAGTCCCCTAGGGTTCACGACTGCATTATTTATTTTCTATTATCCAAATTACAAATCCAAGTAACTTATTAACAATTAAATACTAATGATCATTAAGCATAACAATTATTCATCACAAATGAGCATATGAACCATGAGAACATCTCTTCTTTAAACATTGGGAATAACTGAATGCTTTCATTTCAATTATCAAATACAGTGTCACTGATTACAAAATTTCTTACATACAAGAGATACCTCAATATAGATTACAAGTACATTTTGTAAAATAATACTTCCTCAAACAAGTGAGGAGTGCTCTACATGAGTTACATGAAACATGATAAACTTACAATATATTTACAAGTACAATAATCAAACTCGCAAGAGTGGATGTTGTGCATAAGTCAATAGATCAGATGAAGTTGCCACATCACAAACAAAAAGGGGAACCCAATGGAGAACAGAGCACATTCCACCCGACCTCATGAACCCAAAGGTTCATCCCCCATGCTAGGAGGAAACAAAGGGCCCCACCAAACAGAAGAACAAGGTCAAGACATAACAAGGTTGACATAACTCATAACACAAGATGATCAGCAACACTACAAGAGAAACAACATCAATGACCATACTTCTAGAGGCTTATAAAAACTCAAGGTAAAACAACAAATGAGGAACTCATGGTTGTCATAGGGGAAGTGTCATCACTTAGTCGGACATAGGTTATCCAGGTAGATCTTCCTAGGCCTGGGCCCCCATCTTGAGTTATCCTGGTAGACTCTACTAATCTTTGGCCCCTCATGCGAACTAAGCAAAATTGACCTACCTCTCATGGAGACGAAGTAGTCGATTATGCCATTCCAGGCCTTCCCATCTCACCTCAAGCCTAAACAAGAACTTGAGGCTGAGTGAGGTACAAACTTATCTTGTTTGATGTTTAAACTACCCATTCACCCTAGTTTATTTTAATGTTATCACTTGTTAACTAACTTCCACATGGGTTATCCAAGCACCCCTTTGTGCGCTAGACCCCATTGGAAGCCACTCCCCTACCGACCATTGAAACCACTGAAATTGAAAAAGAATTCATTTGCACAACACAAAGCTCAAGTGAAACACATAGCAAGGCATTACCCTTCTCGCTCATAAAATCCATGAAATCAATCACAAAGATAACTATAATATGCAAGGTAAACGAGCAACATTCACATATTCAAAACACAATTCCCATAACCAAGGAAACTAAAATCTCCAATTAAAGACAACACTCTCAAGCCTCTAGAGACTCTAAGTTCATATCACCAAATAAAATAACAACGAATGACTCCACAATTTAAATCTAATTCACACCCACGCCCTCGATTTACATCATCAAAACAACACAAAGAAATAGATTTAGAATGGATCACAAGAAAAATCTTATCCTTTGAATTACAAATACCACTCATTTATTAAGCATTCACCATCCTCGCTTAAATGTTTTATTTTTTGTTTTAAATAATCTTTATAGAAGGCAGGGATGTTTTAATATTATCTATAATTCACTCTACGCGTTCATGAATATAAACACATATATACATATATGAGTACATAAATACATACACATATATATTTCCATCACTATATACATATGCATATACTTATATACATACATGTATTTTTATACACATTATGATCAAAATACAAGGATGCAAAAGTGAAATAATATGATACGGTAGTTTAGCTTCAAGCAATGGCCATTCCAACATATAAACTCACAATATATTTATATTTTTATATATTTATATATTTATAAATGTGTGAGTAGGAAAATATAGGCATGAAACTAATTAACTACATCCATTACGATTCTTGCCACATGTTGTTCATTAAACAGAAGTATCAAGGAACATAATACACAACTAACCATTTAAAGGCGCAAGGTTATCAATCTCAACAGAATTTTATGATAGGCTATAGCACCAAATCACCAAACTCAATCAATAATACATAGCAGATGTGTGGGTTTGTTGTTGGGTATAACATCAAAGCTTAACTATAATTGGAGCTAAGATTTCGACACAACAGTCCCAATTTTTCCAACCGCCAATTAGATCATGATGAAACAAAAAGGAAATACCTTTACAATAAAATCTAATGAAGGCCGACTACAATTACCAATGTAACTGATGATTACTTCAATCCAATAAATACCAACAATGAAGGAGCATGAATGACATTTTAAACTGCAACTAAACTCATCAAATTTCAAGTTGAACTCTTAAGTGGCCTCCAATATACCAACATATACAGGGAGAAAACAATGAATGAGATTGTTGATAAATCGATGGGGTTCTAATCTATTTTTACTCAATTTTCAGTTATCCTTAATAACTTGATTTTGGAGGAACTTCAAGTAACGAACAAATCTACTTCAATATAAATACGGCAACCATACATTCGTCCATGATTAGATTCATTGTAACCAAGGTAACAGGAATTAGTTAGCAATTTTCACCTCTTGAACAAGAGGATCTTACCTTGAATTTAAAACTTCCCATGAGAACACACACACTTAAATCGGTTGGACAAGATAATAACACATCTTCTATAGGCTCAAACAAAGAAGGTAAGATCCAGACATATCATTCAGTCTACACAGCCATAGGGGTCACAACAGCTCAATACTAAACGGGTTTGTTTTACTTCAGCTAATCAATTCCTCCTCTAATCATAAGAAAATTTATATATCTTTAATGCTTTACGGTTTGAAAGAAAGGGGGACAATAGATTAAGATCTAGAAATTAAATAGTATATTGAGCAATGCATACAGGTATAATATTTATTAAACTATAGAAGTATGCATGTTGCCAACCATAGAAATAGACTCAATTCATAATATAGTAAAGATTATGATTCAAGAAGCTAATCCATGAAAGACAAGGGAAAGAGGTACCAAATTTAAATGAGGAATTAATACATGACAGCTCATGAAGATTTTCTCTTGTCTAATGGTGGTTCACATTATTAAACCAATCTATGCAAAAATATTGAGACTACAGTTGGAATTTTCCCTACAAAATTTAAGTCAAAATGCAATGTTTGCTACAAAGGGTTAAACCTGAACAACCTCAAGAGACTGACACATTCAAGACGACTTCCTACAAGCCATATTTGAAATGATTAAATAGCACAAGCCACAGCTATAGGGAAGAGGACTTTCTTTTCTTGATAAATTCAAACAATATATTGGGGTGTCACTCCTCCAAGGTTCCAATTTTTCTAAAAAATTTAAACAAGATAAAGAGAGCACTGAAAAACATAGATGTCTCAGGTTAGAAAAAAGAAATAGTTTTCAGGGAAAAATGATTTGTTTCAGGTATTACGTACATTATTTTGATTTTTCGTTTCAACCCAATAACAACAAACAAGATGGTTTCACAGCATTCAAGAATAACATTTATTATAAGGCAGTGAAAGAGATTTCTAAAGAAAGAACCTAGAATAGTCAAAAGGATGAGTTGAAATAAAGATACCGGTTGAATTCATAATCTAGTTCAATTCCCAACTTTTCACTTACAGCTTCAAGCTCCACTTAGTCCAACACCTCTGCAAAAACTCCAAAATCTCCAAGAACCAAGCTTATTAGAGTCATAGGAAGAATTTTCTTTTCAAAACCAGAGAGGAAAACTTCATGGCAAAAAAACTAAAAAAATATCCCAAAGCAAGAATTAGTTTCTTTTCTTCTAGGAGCAATAAAACCAATTTCCCCTGTGTAGTTAACTCCACTTCCATCCAATTAATCCTCCACTCCTTTTGGTTACCTCCCTTTCTGAGAGTTTTTCCATTTAAAATTTCCACTTATTTATCTTTCTTAAACTTACCTTCCAATTAACTATGTTACAAGATATTATTTCCCCAACACAAATTTTGACCACTAAATAATTAATTTATTATTTTAAATTTCTAACCAAGTTGTTTATACAACATAATAATATTAATATTACTAATAATATATATATATATATTATTTAAATATTCTAGTTGCACACTAAATCTTAATTTATAAAGTTAAATTCCATATCATTATAATTTAATTCTTTGTTTAATTAAGACTTTTATCTTTAATCGCCAAAGCCCACAGCTTGACAATTGACATTTAAAAAAAAAATTAAATGAAATAATCAAACTAGATGCAAGTCTCAAGCATGACTCCAAGATTAGTCAAGCAATGTCAATTGAAACATGACACAAATTAAATGACCACATGGAAACAAAATGATACGAATAGGCCTTACTGATAGGGTACGACAACAAAGATTCATCCTTAAAAAGGATGATGGCTCGAAGTGGGGGACCCAGTGTACCTCCAAAACAATAGCTCCATTGGGCTCTGGAATGCTTAGACCTGATAAACAAGTGTAGTTGATGCCCCGTACCTATAGCCTACAACAACAAAAATGTCGAACATATACATAAATATATAATCAATCACACCATGATGGGGAAATCACTTAGTTGCAGGGCGCTCACAAGTGAGTGATGCGACACTTTCCCCATCATCAACACATAACAAATAATATCACAACATGATAGCTCATACATCTATCCATACATAACATCGTCATCATATCCATGATACTCAATGAGCAATCAACTAATCTACTAACATGATACATAAGTAAAAATATCAGATATCACAAAGCCATTTATATCGTTAAACCAAACATCATAATGTTATCAATATCACTAAGCTATGCATCATAATGTTATCAAACAATTTCAACATCAACACATCAAAATATCACCAAGTGTCCAATAATAACTCAACAAAGCCGCCAGTACGTTCAAGAAGTAAATATAAATTCAAGCAAAA
>VDFB02225936.1:0-18608 GCA_007258455.2 Sequoia sempervirens | reverse complement strand
TCCCTCCATTATCCCCACATTCTCCATCCATCAATCCTCTTATCTTTTCACATCCATCACCATATGTGCCAATGTTGGTCCTGAACACATCTCCCCATCACACATCCACCCCATCATTCCATCCATACACTTTTCAACATCCCACCCATTACCCCACATATCTCCCCCATCAAATCCCTCTAATTCATCCTTTTGCATAATCCATTTCTCCTCATAAGGTTGTACCAACATCCAATAGTCGGTTCCAACATGAGCTCTTAATACCTCGTATAGAACTTGATGCTTGAGTCCTTCATCCATATCCTTATCGCATGTCTTCTAAATCCATTTATTTTCCTCCCTATCCTTATCCATCTCCTTCCGCATACTATCCAAAAAAATCCAAAAATCCAAAAAAGTCAAAAAATCCAAAAAAGTCAACAAATCCAAAAAAGTCCAAAAAATCCAGAAAAAGTCAAAAAAATAAAAAAAGAATCAAAAAAATCAAAAAAACAAAAAAACAAAATAGTAAAGAGAAATAATCCGTCCAATGGTGAAAACTTGGCAACCAAGCGCCTTGGATAAGTACCATGATGAAAACCTGGCAAACAGGCATCATGCGTAAATCCCCATCTGCACTTGGGGGCAACTTCCTCATATGCATTCCCTCCATCCACTATGCTTCCCGCTATGCTTTCGGCTATGCACCCATCTTATTGCTATACATCTTTTTCGTCCATCCCCTCCTTCCTATCGAGCTTACACATCCTTCTTGGCATATCTCATTTATCCCAATCCTTCCATCCTCCTTGTGGTCTTGATAACAATAGGGAAAATATATATGCATGCTTTGGGCACCTCTTAGCATACATCTCCCTCATCTGCACACTATCCCAACTATCATTCACACTCATCTATCTTCCTTATCCACCCGTCATGCTACCTTCTATCTCCCTTCCTTAGCCATGCATCCTATCTTCATCCATCTCACTCTTTTATCTTCCCATCCACTTGTCTTCCATCCTTCATTCCTCCCCGCACATGACATATCTAGAGTGGGGGCATCTATCTTCCTTTGTGATACAGTCCTTGGGGACATCATTCGTTCCATCAGAACAATCCCTTCCATCTCCCCATCCTTATCTTATAATCGCTCCTCACAATCCTTTTAACCTCACTATCCTTATCCCCCTACCCATCCATCATAGCATCCCTTCCATCTCCCCATCATTATCTTCCTGTCCATCTATCTCTATCCAAATCCCATCTTATAATCCCTTGTCATTGGTATCTCGCTATAGCCTATATCTCATCATTCATCATCTCATCATTCATTTATCCATCCTATCATTCTCCCAATCCCTCTTTTGATGATTTGGATAACTATCCCATCCCTGAGCTTTGTATAGTCACCATCATCCTATCCAATCCAACAGGTCTATCTTGTCCCATCATGTCGGTCCAATTATTTTATCCCCTTACCTAGGGTTATCTCATCATCTTTCATCCATCACTTGTCTTTGGCCTTGCATCAAACTATGTTGCCTCTGCACTTTCACGTAGGCAAGGTTGATCATTTGATTCGCCCCTGGGGTTCCATCCATCATCGATCTATATTGTCCACTTTTCTCCTATTCTCCATCCTATCTTGGTCATCTATCGAAATCTCCATCATGGTCTGTCGTCAACCTTTTTTCGAACTACGAGGGCTCTGCACTTCCACGTAGGCAAGGCTAATCTTTGATTGGCCCCCGAGCCCCTAGGTCACTAGGATGTGTTAGTCTCCTGTCTTGTGTCATGTCGCGTTGTCAAGCTATGCCCTTATCTAGCTGGATCTTAACAAATGAGACTCACTTGTATCATCCTATCCAATCGGTTCTGAATATCCTGCGTCATATCAATCTTTTAATTTAGTATCCATCATTGGTCTCAATAGGATGCATCCTTCCTAATAGACCTCATCAATCCCATCCATCCCCTTGATTGATCCTATGGCAAAGGACATTTGAAATTCATTGTGATCTTTTGATGCTTTTGGATTTTGTTTATCATTTGAGCTCCCTATCATCACTTGTCATCGCCGGCTTTGGATCCATCATATCATGGTGTGCTTTGACCAGTCAACATAGGTGTATCTTGATCTTTTTGTTTGTCTCTGCTGTCCCACTAGTACCCACCAAGATCCCTCAGGTCTTGTGTTACTGGGCATCCCAGGTGTTGTGGTTATCCCACACCGCCCCACCAAGGGGTCACCACATGACTTTTGTGGTGTTGGGATAGCCTTCTTGCTTCTGAAATATAAGTTTGTTTTATGCATTAGACACTAACTGGGCCTTTGGTTCTTTCATACCTTGGCTGCCTTTTGTGTCTTATGCTATAGCAAAAATTATGCTCCAATGCATGGGTAAATTGCATTTAGATTCTTTTCTTTTCATCTTCATCCTTCATCACACCTCCTCCCAATCTTCCATCAGATTGCATCATCTTCAACTCTCCCCTCGGTGATCATCTATTTTTAGAGTAGCACTTGTTCTCTTCTCTGCAACCCACATGTCCCCCGAGGGGGCATCCTCCCACCCCTAACTTTCATCTTTACTCCCCCATCATCTCCTTCCTAGTCACCTCTTCAAGGACTGGGCATCTTTTTCACCCAACCATCTCTCTTCTAGGTTCTGAGAAATGTATACCAATGATGCTACTTCGTAAACACCATCCCAAGTAGGGCAAATGTAGATGTTCACCACGCTCACCCCATCCAAATTCATCCCCTCGCCTATTTTCAAGTAATTAAGCACATTACCATTATTTAATTAATCCCTCCTTAATTTACTGAACTCCTAAGGTATTTAATCAATAATAATTTTATCTTTAATCTCAACACCACCTCTGAATTTAAACAATGACCCATTTATTTAATTCCCTTTCATGTCACATCCTCCATCATTTCTTATCTTATCCTAATCCTTCTAATTCATCATTAAGATGTGCACATGCTCTGACCCTTGATTAGGATGTGTCATCCTCCAACTTTTGCAAGTTGGCCTCTAATATCTCTTAGCCACCTAACCTTCCTCTAACCCCTCATCAACTAGCCTAATCAACCTCTCAAGGAATTTTTAATTCCTTTTATCCCTCCAAGGAATATTAAATTCCTTTTCTCTTCCCCATGTCCTTTATGACATGTGTCCTTAGTCAACCCTATTAAAGGCTTTCTCCTTTTGGACAAGGCATCCCCCTTCCCCATGTGAATTTTTAATTCACCTTTTAATCCCCCAAGGCACCTAAAAGGAATTTTTAATTCCTTCACTTCTCCCCACATGTCCTCTATTCATTATTTATTCTTTCTCCCATCCCCATGAGAATATTTGAGAATTTTAATTTCTCACTTGTCCTTCCCCTCACATGGGACAAGTAATTCTCCTTAGCAGGAGATCTTGTCCAATCCTAAGTGCACAAAATTCTCTCCTTCATGTCCTTTCTCCTTCCAATCTTCATGTCCACTTCCACCTTTTAGGGCTATCTCACGCCACATGTCAAGATGTGAGGGCTTGTGGAGTTCTCAACTCACCTTGGCCCTACATCTTGATATTTGGTGGATCAATCTCAACCGTCCATTTCCCCTAGGATTTCCCAAAAATCCTATAAATACCCCCTCTTTTCTCTCATTTTGGGGGAGATCATTTGTGCTAGCAAAACTCTTGCAGTTTTGTTTCTCAATCTTCACTTAGCCATTTTCACATTTTCATCCACTTGCATCCATCTGCACATCCTCATCTAGCTTGCATCTTGCCATCCAAGGAGCATACACATCAAAGATCGAAGGGCCAACCAAAGGATCGACTCAACGCAAGGTATAAGGTTCTATTTCATTGCTTTGTCTTGCATTGTTTCCAACTTAGGCTAATCTTGAGGTGTAGGTTGTTTTAAGTTGTTTATTTGCACTCTTTTAGTTGTTGCTTGCTTTCTAACGCTCACATTCGACCTATCACACATTCTATAGAGTTTGTTTGGAGGTTCTAATGGCATATATTTAATTGAGTTATAATAGACTTTAATTTTGACACCAAATCTTGTACTAACCTATTTTTCACTCTTTATAGTGCATTAGTTACCTTTATTAATAATCAAGGCTATATTTTGGACTTGTTTACTCTTTAGGTATTCATGGTAAACTTATTTATGTTTGTAGAATTAATTAGCACATTTCATATGTTCTTGTCCCAATGTATATATTTTGCACATTCATGAGCCACACTTGCACACTTTCCTCTCCTTTGATCCTTCATGCTTATGGCACATCACCAACTCTTTACCCTATGTGCATCTGCATTCCATTGTGTTATCCATCCTTTGAGCACCTATTTTTAGTGCCTCAAAGGTTTAAGAATCTAGAAACAAGTTATTTATTATATGTAGAATCTTTAGTTGACCTAGTATGCTCTTTTATGAAATGACCCTTGTAAGATAGACTGAGCCCTTGATCAAAAATATAAATGAATGGTAGTATCATCCTTGAGATTTCCAACTAGACTAGTCTCAATTGTCTCCCCTAATTAATGTCCATATTCAAACTTTGCACATTTCTTCTATTCTTATTTCTTTAACCTTTCATAGGTCATACACCATCCTCCTCCATTAGGTTTTATATATACTACTCAAAATAAACCCACATATGGAGATGTTTCAACTCATTTATCCTTCCCTAGAATTTCCACCCTTTTTCTTCCTTGCATGAGTTTCAACCCAATTTACCTAACCTCATCCTTCTCCAAGATATACACTCCCCTTACAATCTATTCTTCCTTCCATCCTCTCCATAGGATCTTCTTATGTGTTTTAATATGCTCCTTGTGTGAAATTTTTCTATTCATTCCTCTTCTACTATCACATGATCATCACTTGCATTCTCCTCCTCAAGACTCTCACAGGTCTCATTATTAACACTACTATGGGATACCCCTACATAAACTCCATCTTGAATCGTATTGATACCTATATTGTACCTTTATCCATTAAAAATAAAAATTGCCATCCACAAGAAAATATTTCTTTGATGATTTTAAATAACTACTAACATTCCTTACTAGTTCCATTCTCATGTAACTAATTTTTGAACCTTCTTCTCCTATGATTGGAACTTAAATTTCCTCTCATGTTTCCTTCTATCATAATTTATTACCACCAATGTTATTTGTTCCTCCTTTTTGTCACTCCTTTGATTACTTTTGCATGTTCATGACCATTCTATCTTCTAGCCCTTACAATCAATCTAGTTGTACTTTTAGATGCACCATCTAATTTAAGATTTTGCAATCATTTGGTCCCACTCTAAAAATTATGTTATTCATTGTCTAATTAAATCTTTTGATCTACATTTACACTTGACAATGATGAGTTTTTCAATGTGGATGAAACTAAAGTTGTCACTTGTGTATTTCCAAAGAGACCATTTGTAGATATATATGTATAAATTTTAAGAGGTAATCGAGGTTGGTTTTGAGAGACAATTTTTTTTAGAAATGAACCCACATCTAGTAACAAGTATAAATGAAAAATCTATAGGCCTAGTGAAGTTTGAGAATTGCTCCATCAAATTTTGATAGGTTTTTGCTATTAGGCCTCTTAAGAGACTTTTTTTGAATCATGTACCTAGGATAGATTGAGACACTTGGGGAATGAATTAGGGTCTCTCCTAGCATTCACCTACCCACACTAACATGAAATACTTAATTTAGACCTATGATATAAAGAATACAAAATATGACTATTATCACATGAAATCACACCCTACTGAACATGGGGTTCACCATTCTAATGTCACTATGAAAATGAACTCAAGGTGTGGGAACTTGCATGTATGAGGTCAAATCTCTAGAGAAGCTTGACTTTCTCATTCGATCCAAGTGAAATGTGTTGGTCCAACCCATCACATGAAATCCTACCACTACTCTACTCTAATAGCTCATAGGGGAAAATGGTTAGAAGGAATGAATGAAAGTGAAATAGGAGGTGGTACATCAAGATGGAAAAGTTGTTTCTTCCTAACCGAGATTGCACAAAAAAATTGATGAAGAGGGGCCAGGTGACTAACACATATCTGTATTTGGTTGATTCCCAAAGGAAAACATGGAGGTTAGGTTTTGACAAGGTGTTAGAAGGAAAGGGATATATTCTCAAGTAGCAACTATAAATAATTTAACTCAAACATATATGCATGGAAAGAGAGAAAAAACACTTAGATATGTAGGTAATGAACTTATACAAACATAAACAAGCTAAGAAGAGGCAAGATTAATTGATTTCATTGTTGTAGAGGCACCAACCAATCTTTACAGTTGTAGAGATGCAAAATGCATAAGTCTACCAAAGAAAAACCCTGGAGGAGCCATAGGAAGAACCCTTAAAAAGAATATGCATCTTTCCTTTATAGATTAGGCATAACTTGGAACCACAAACCAAACCCTAACTCTAAATAGGGTTAACAATGAAGTCTATGCATGAAAGGATTGACCCATCCTGTGAAAATTGTGATTAGGGCATTGATGAATCAAAATGGTCAACGACAACAAAAAATGAGCATGGGCGCCCATAAAATCCACTTTTAGAAGTCAAGGGGGAGCAATAAACAACATCCTTGAAGTCTAGAAATTGAAACATGTCACTCAGAATTAAGGTATCTCAAGCATTAATGACATCATCATGTAAAAACATGTCAAATCTACTAAATATTGAGGCTTCATACTTGAAAGGATATCTTTGTAATGCATTAAATGGTCTAGAGCCATGAAAGAGCATCTTTTTCATGGATCGGGCATTGGGCTTGCTTCATACCTTATTCTTAATTGGCATCAAATCGTCAGGGATTATGTTTTGGGTGTTCTCCATATCACTTGTAGAAGAAAGGAAGAGAGAAGGTTGAAGGAGTGTACCATAAAGTCTAAAAAATCTGCCCTTGTCAAGTGTCAAGGATCGAGAAGATGGCTTATGCCTTTTGGCAGATGTGAAAAGAGTAAAGGGGAAGAACAAATCTTGATACCCGAAAAAATTTGGACTTAACCAAAAATTTTGAAGGAGATGCTTGAGATTGGGGGATGGGAAGAAGAGCTACCTCTTACCAAAGAAATGTAAGAGGTAAGGGACAAGGTTGATGCTTGAAGTCCAAAAGGTACTATTAGACACCAGGGATCAAGAGGGAGGATTACCTCTTACCAAAAGGGATTAAGAGGTAAAGGAGGAAGCCAACACCTACAAGCCCAAAAAATCAACACTTAGCCAAATTTTAGGAGGAAGGAGTCGGGGAGAAGGAAGGAAGGAAAAAGATGAAGGCTTGATGCCCAAAATCCAAAAAGATATTCCTAGATCAAAGATCAAGAGGAAGGCTTCACACCTAAGATGAAAAGTTGGAAGGAAAAAGAGGGAAGCCCGACCCTCGAAGTCTGACAAATCAATACTTAGATAAATATTGAGAATCCTCTTCGGGACTTCGGTGATCGAAGGTAAGGCTTAAGCCTTACCAAGAGAGAGAAGTAAGGGTTAAAGGGTAAGGTTGACCGTCAAAACTCAAAACACTTAGCATAAAATAGAAAGAAGAAGTAGAAGAGAAGGAAGATCAAGGGTGGTGGATATGGTATTCCAAAAGAGAGGTATGTGAAAACTTGAAAGCCCGAAAGCCTAGTGCTTAGCCAATTTTAGGAACCTCAAGGAAAATTCATGCAAGATGTCACATTTAGGATCCCTAAGATTGGTTATTAATGATGTGTCATCTAAGGGTGGCATAAAATATCAATAATAACTCTTGGAAACATCAAGATGAATAAAAATTACACATTTTTCAAGAATGCATTAAATGTGATGTAGGAGCATCCCTAGTTGTAAAGCAATCCTATGTCAACCAAAAACATTTTTCTTCGTTCAATTCAATCTTTAGCTATCTTAGTAGCTTCTTCCAAATTTTACCACATTATCATTTCTCAACTCGTGGAGAAGGATATTGGTTCTACACGAGGTCATCTTTAACATATCTAGATTTCAAGTGATTTGTATTTGTTTGCAAAAAGTTATCACTCTTAGAATTTCACTATCAATTCTTAGATAGAGCATTCAAGGCCTAGTTGGCTTAGACTAGCATTGTGGGCTATTTTCAAAGCATGTATAGCTTAATGAAACATCAAAAAGGTATTTTAGGTCTAGGGGAATTTTCTTGGAGATCTATAGTACATTAAATTTCCTGATGGATTATCTTTTCATGTTTTTGGCCAACCTTCATGTTTGATCTTACATTAGGGTTGTAAACCCTTGAGACCAACATGGATCATAATTGAAGCTAGAGATTCATATTTAAAATAATTTGTAATCTATTGGAAAGTATTTAGTTAATAATTCCATAATTTCTCAGTTAGTAGTAGTTAGGAAATAGATCAGAAGGTCATAATAAGGCCTTGTTCCAATTGTAATATCTTGTAATGACCTTGTGGAAAGATTGCGAGCCCTAATAATTCTACATATGTGGGCATATGATGCATGTAATACTTGACGTTATTGAATTAGTGATAGTTCATTTTTGTTGAGAATTTCTTGTGTTATTTACACTATGTTGAACTCTAGGATGCATGGTTGGATAGTCCTTTTTGGACCCTCCATCCGTGATTGCACCAAGTGGTCTCAAAGAAATTTTGCAAGTCCTTTGGGAAAGAAGGCATTCCTTGTAGTGAATGGATCTTTGACCTAACAGAACTTGAATTTTTTTTCAATTGAGTGTCGATTGTGATGCAATTGAGACCTTGTAGCCAGGTTGTCGAATTGGGGTAGTTGCACTAGATTCAAGGGGAGAGATGTCGGCTAGAAGAGCACCTATTATGGAAAATGTTGCAGGACGAATGGATGAAATTTTGAAAAAGATGAGGGTAATGAGAAGCCAGTTGGATGATTTAGAAGAAGATAGAAGGAGAGGTATAAACCCGAGACATGAGGATGAAAGTGATGAATTAGATCATGTTGCAAATCAAAATGAAGAAACCATAGAAGAAGAAGATTTAGATTAGATAAAGATGTTAACAACTATTTCCAAGATTGGTAAGATGCTTATAATTGAAATTCAAAATTACTTGGGAAATTTAAACCCTAAGGAATTGCTTGATTAGATCAACGATATGGAGGAATACTTTGAATATAAAGAAATTGAAGATTTGAAAAGAGTGAGATTTGCAAAAAACTAAGTTAAATGGACATGTTGCTATATGATGGAAAGAAGTTCAATTGGACATAAATAGAAAGGGAAAGGAGAAAATAACAAAGTGGGATAGGATGGTGAAAAAGTTGAAGAATCAATTTATACCAGTTGATTATGAGTTTGAATTGTTGAAATGATTGCAAAACTTGAGGCAAAAGGAGAAGTTTATGAAGGATTATATTGAGGAATATACAAGGTGATCATCAGACTTAGACATAGTGAAGAAAGCAAAGAGAAGGTTGTGTGGTACATCAATGAACTAAGAACAAACATTTAAGAAGAGTTGATCCTGGTAAATATGACAATAGTTGAAAAATCATACCAACTTGCGCTAAAGGTAGAGGAAAATTTGATCAAATTTTTTGAATAAAGACAAAGAAGTGCAAGAGGAAGATTCCAAAGAAGGGGATCACAATCTAGAGAGAGAATACATTATGTATTTTGAATAAGACAATTGAGAGGGGGTGAATCAATTGTGACAAAATATTAACCTTTACAACCTTTTAATGGAAATTAGATAAATCACAAATCCTTTACTCTACTAAAAAGATTAAACATTAAATGAAAAGGAAAAAACTTAAAAAGCATCACACATACACAGTGACACCAGATTTACGTGGAAAACCCAATATAGGAAAAACCATGGTGAGCATTATATCACAATATAATGAATATCAAAATTGATTACAAAGGATCACTACCTTATGAGGCTCACTAGCAAAACAAGGACTCGTCGTCTAGATCAGGACTCACTATCCAACAAGGGTTAACCACCTGGAGGGCTCACTGCCACACAGATGCAAAGAAGATAGAAGAGATATGTTACATAGAGAAGAAAATCTCAATGAAACAAATATTTTTACCAAGGTTGGCTTAACCACTTGCAAAAATGCATGAATGATAGAGTACAACTTTAGCTCACTACATCTAGAAACTCAACAATTAGATTTTGCACTGATCTTCCAGACTTGCATCCCATAGATTTTGCATCTATCTTGCTATATTTCTTTCCACTATCTCTTTCTAGACCTTTCACCAATATCTCATCCTGTATTTATACCATCTTCAACTTTGAAACATATCCAAATTTTTCCATACATCATTTGAATTCAAATTAGGTTGGCACCAAAATATCCTAAGGTGGAATTATAATGAGGGCGACCTAGACACACACTTGATGAGGACCCAAATAAGTTCCAACATGCTTCATTATATTCAAAAGTAGTGTTTAACATAAGGTCAACCAAACCAGTGTAAAACACATAGAACAATTAAGAACACACAACTCTTGGCATGATCCAATCATTCCAGACAACAAAATTATCTTCAATACATCCATAAAAACTTAAATCTAGAGCCGGAAGTCATAAGACTCAAAAAAGAAGAAATATGGAGCAACTACATTTCTCCCAGATCTCAGCCAGATACCCTGAAAAGCACAATTCACAATTGGTGAACATAACTTGCACTGTACAATGATCCAGAAGCCCAAATCCTAGATATAGCAACTTTCAACAAACATGATCAACATATCTAAACCACATGAACATAGGAGAAAATCCCAGAGCAAAACCCAGAGAAAATGCTAAATACCTACAACCTTTCCATTACAATTTTCTCAATATCCTCAACATATACAACCAATAACTTGCAACCACGACATTAATGACAATAGCAACCAATTGATAGCTAGTTAACTAGTTGGCATCAATAACAACACCTTCATTCTTGCAATAATCTCCCCCTTTGTCATTGATGGAAAGAAATGATGTGAAAATCCATCAAAGACAACACTCTAGATCTAAACACTTTTTACTTTCTATTTCTCCCCCTTAGTGAATAACCTTTTTCACATCTTCCTCATCTCATCCTTATCTCATTAGATAATCTTTTTTTTCACATCTTCCTCATCTCCCCCTTTGACATCAATGGAAAAGGAAAAAGATGTTTTACATTGATTTCCCCTTTGACATTAAGCAGCAAATATTCTTTCAATGACAACATGTGACACTACTTGCTCCCCCTGAGAGGTAGCCACCAAAATTTTAGTCCAAAGGAAAGATAGATCCACATACCCACCAAACCGATGCATCTCATGCAACTAGTTCTAGAAAGGAGGGGAAATCACCCCTAACTTCTCCCGAAGATACTCAAAATTATCTTTAGGAAGAGTCTTCATAAATATATTAGTAATTTTATCCTTCATAGGTACATACTCAGGTTTTACTCCATTCTCCACAACATTTTCTCTCAAGAAACGATGCTTGATAGATATATGTTTTTTCCTTGAATGTATCACTAGATTCTTTGAAATGTTAATTACACTTGTATTATCATAGAAGATAGAAATAGGATCTGCATACATTACTTTGATGCCTGTCAATGTATGTTTCATCCATAAAACTTGTGTACAACAAGATGCGGTAGCAATATACTCAACTTTAGTAGTGGACTAAGAAACTGAATCTTTCTTTTTACTCAACCAAGCCACCAATTTGTAACCAATAAATAATGCACCACCACTTGTAATTTTTCTATCATCAACACAATCTACATCTATTTCTTTAGGATCTTCTTTAAATATATCCATAAGATAGACTGCATGCATAATATTCGGTCTAGTAGTATTCAAATACAACAGTCCACCACTCATAGATCTATACTTGCTCTGATCAGCCTTAGATGAATAATCATCTTTACTTAATTTACAACTAGTCACCATAAGAGTGCATACCAGTTTGGAACCATCCATCCTAAGCTTCTTCAACATCTCTCTTACATACTTTGACCATGAAATAAAAATCCCTTTCTCTGTTTGATTAATTTGTAGCCCAAGAAAGAAATTCATTTCACCAAACATGGGCATCTCAAATTCTTTTTGCATTTCTTCCAAAAACAACTTACAAATAGTTTCATTTCCTCCAAAGATAATGTCATCAACATATATCACCACAATCAATATTTTTTCATTTTCAAGTTTAAAATATAGATTACTATCTGTCGTAACTTTGTTGAAACCTTGCTAGATAAAATACCTATCTAACCTTGCATACCAAGCTCTAGGAGCTTGCTTCAATCCATATAAAGTTTTATTCAATCTGGAGATCATATCCAGTTGATTTGACAACTGGAATCCTTTTGGTTGTTCCATATAGACCTCTTCTTCTAGCTCACCATTCAAAAATGTAGACTTAACATCCATTTGATAGACCTTGAAATATTTATGAGCAACAAATGCTAAGAACATCTTGATAGCTTCCATTCTTGCCACTGGAGAAAAAGTCTCCTAAAAATCTATGCCTTCTACTTGTGAGTAGCCCTTACACACAAGCCTTACTATATTTCTGACCACTCCTCCATTCTCATTCAACTTGTTTCTGAATACCTACTTTGATCCAATTATGTTTTTATTTGCTAGTCTAGGGACCAACTCCCAAGTTTGATTCTTCTTAATCTACATAAGTTATTCTTTCATAGCTTCCATCCAATGCTCATATTTACATGATTCAATTATAGTCTTTGGTTTGATCTCAAAAAGAAAACAAAGATTTATCTCACCAGCATCAACTTTGCTTCTTGTCAATACTCCTTTTTTCTTGTCTCCAATGATCTAACTTTCTGAATGATTTTTCTGCACATATTTAGGTGTATTTGGGGACACCACCAGAGCTTCTTCTTCCTTTGCATTTTGCTTCTCTTTCTCATCCTTTTTCTATTCTTCCACAAATTCTTCAATCCTTACACAATTAAGTTCATTGGATACATATCCATCAACTTCAATTGAGTTCTTCATTGCTTCATGAACCTTGACATTTGTGCTTTCTACAATCTTTCTCAAGTCTTTTATTAAAACATATGTAAGATTTTCTTTTAGTAGAATATCTAAAAAAAATACCTTCATCACTTCTAGAATCAAACTTTCCTAAATTTTCTTTATCTTGTCTAATATAACATTTGCTTCCAAATACGTTGAAATACTTAACAATAGGAATTATTCCGCATGATAGCTCATAGGGGGTCTTAGTACTATTGGCTCTTGATTGATTCAATTGAACACATAAACAGTAGAATGAATAGATTCTCTCTAGTAAACTTCCGGTAGACCAGCTTCAATCATCATTGATCTATGAGCTTCTTGAATTTTTCTATTCTTCCTTTCAACAATTCCATTCTATTGAGGAGTTCTCAAAGCAAATAACTATCATTTTATTCCATGAACTTCAAAAAACATATTAAACTCATGGGAGGTTAATTCACCACCTCTATCAAACCTTAAGCATTTTATTCTCAAATTTACTTAATTCTCAACCATAGCTTTGAATGTATTGAATCTATCTAATGCATCAGATTTATCTCTAAACCCATGTATACCTAGAGTAATTATCAATCAAAAGCATAAAGTACCTTTCACCTTGTAGACTTATCACTCTAGGAGGACCACCAAGATCTATGTGAATTAAATGCAGTAGTTCGGTAGTAGATTATTCCTTTGATCTAAATTTGTTTCTTGCATGCTTCCCAAATTGTT
Source organism: Sequoia sempervirens (assembly GCA_007258455.2). Taxonomy (NCBI): domain Eukaryota; kingdom Viridiplantae; phylum Streptophyta; class Pinopsida; order Cupressales; family Cupressaceae; genus Sequoia; species Sequoia sempervirens. The sequence goes on along the minus strand of VDFB02225936.1, from coordinate 4,872 downwards.
AATTCCTGCAAATAACATTAATAGGCTTTGTAATCCTTGGTAAATCTCTCACAACTTGTACTATACTAGTCCTTTCTAGGTTATCAAAATTCATATGGCACATTCTTCGATACCATAACCAATGATCATTAATTTGAGTCATAAAGCAACACCCATCATCACCTTTAAGTTGATATATTTCCTTCAAACTTCTTTCTTGCAGCAATCATTGTTTCAAATTCTTTCCTGATTTCACATCTCTTATCTTTAAATACAAGGTTATATCCTTTTCTACAAATCAATCCAACACTCAAGAGATTATGCCTTAAGCCCTTAACATAGTAGACATCATCAATATTATGCTTGGCATCAAAATTTACTGAATCTATCCCACAAATCTTAGCACGAGTATCATCTCCAAATGTAACTAAGCCTCCATCATATTTTTCAAGTTTAACAAACTTAATCTTATCACTATTGATGTAATGTGAAAAGCCACTATCAACAACCCAATAGTTATTTTCCTATTTAGCATGTAGGGAATAGATTACAATATCTTCCTATTTCTCTTTCTCTGGAAGGAATTCTTTCACCTTTCTTTTAGAATTAGCAGAAGTAGGTTCATCTTTTATACCAAAGAACAAGAATTCATTGTCATCAAGATCTCCATAGTCAAATTCCTTATCAAAAATACTAGCATCCTTATTCACATAATATGCTATGTTGATCTTTTTACCTTTGTTTTCTTTCTCAAATATTTGTTTGTTCCTTTTAGCTCTTTCTGGAAACCTTGAAGCATAATGAACTATTTCACCACAACTAAAGAATTTAAAGGGTGACTTACCTTCATACTTGCCAAAGCCTTTCCTCATTCTTCTCGTAAAGTTAGATTCTACTTCATCAAGATTCTCTTCATCTGGATCTTTAGCTCTTGTAGCCTTGAAAGAAGTTTCTGATTTGGATCCATTTATCAAATTTAGATTTCTCATTTCATAAGATGTCAAAGTTCCAAATAATCGATCTTTAGTGTAGGTATTGTATTCTATATGTTCTTCAATAGTAGACACCTTTTCACTGTATGCATCAAGGAGAGTTCTAAGAATCTTCTTTTCAATCCTAGGTTCATCTACTGTAGCACCAAGTCCTCGCATTCCACCTACCAGTTCATCTACTCTCTGTACATAGGATTTAGTGTTCTCATCTTCAAAAATATGTAGAAGCTCAAACTATGTCTCCAAATTCTGCAACTTTTCTTCTTTGACCCTTTCATCACCTTCATGCACCTTTTCTAAAGTATCCCAGACCTCTTTAGCAGTCTTCAAATTTTGAACTTTAATCAACTCGAAATGTGCAAGACTATTCTTCAAAATGAACTTCGGCTTATTGTTCACTTCATGCACCTTGATTTCATCAGTTGTACTCAGACCATTAGTAGGAGGAGTGTAAGGAGTCTTGTATGCTTTCTACACATCATATCCACAATAATCCAGATATTCTTCCATTAGTATTTTCCAAATAACATAATTTGTTCCATTGAACTTTAGATACTCAAAAGTGATCTTTCCTACTATCCTGAACCTTCCTTAAGTGGTTAAGCTCTTCTCTGAGGAACCTATCTTTGATACCAATTGTTGAACAAGACAATTGAGAGGGTGGGTGAGTCAGTTGTGACAAAATATTAACCTTTACAACCTTTTACCAGAAGTTATATCAATCACAAATCCTTTACTCTACTAAAAATATTAAAAATTAAATGCAAAGGTAGAAACTAAAAAAGCATCACACATACACAATAACACCAGATTTACTTGGAAAACCCAATAAGGGAAAAACCATGGTGAGGATTATGTCACAATATAAAGAATATAAAAACAAATTAGAAAGGCTCACTACTTGATGAGGCTTACTACCAATATAAGGACTCACTATCCCGATAAAGATTGACTGTCCAACAAGGGTTAACCACTTGAAGGGCTCATTGCCACACAGATACAAAGAAGATAAAAGAGATATGTTAAACAAAGAAGACAATCTCGATGCAATAGAGATTTCCAACAGGATTCACTCAACTACTTGTAGAAATGCATGAATGATAGAGTACACCTTCAACTCACTACATTTGAAAAATCAACAATTAGATTTCACACTGATCTTCCAAACTCGCATCCCATACATTTTGAATCTATCTTTCTCTATTTATTTGCACTCTCTTTGTACACCTTTCACCAATATCTCATCTTGTATTTATACCATCTTCAATTTTGAAGAATATCCAAAGTCTGCCATACATCATTTGAATTCAAATTAGGTCAGCACCAAAACATCCTAAGGTGTAATTAGAATGAGGGAAACCTAGAAACATGCTTAATGAGGACCCAAATAAGTCCCAACACACTTCATTAACTTTGAAAGTAGTGTTTAACACAAGGTCGACCAAACCAGTATAAAACACATAGAACAATTAAGCACACACAGCTCTTGACACGATCCAATATTTCCAGACAACAAAATTATCTTCAATACAACCATAACAGCTTAACTCTAGAACTGAAAGTCACAAGACTCGAACAAGAAAATCTTCCTAGAGCAAATCCACATCAGAAGGACAATTAGAACAGTGATTATTTGAACTATAATCTTGAGAAACTGAGACCATCACTTCACATCCACTGATGACACATCCATTACTGACATCCATGATTATCAATGGATCAACGAAGATAACTAGTTAACTAGTTGGCATCAATGACAACACCTTTATTCTTGCAGCAATGTAGAGAAAAACAAGGATGGGAAGCCCTACTATAGTGAAGATATGGATAATAATTCATACTAGAGAGGAAGAAAGGATAGAAATTTCTACTGCAAGGACAAAGGAGGTTATAATTCCCACCACAATGATGGAATAGGAGAGATGAAGAAGATCTAAGAAGAGACCATTCAAAGGAACCTATTTCAAGTGTGGAGGTGAAGGCATAGAGCATTTGAATGTCATCAGGGAAGTACTAGCAAGAGGATTGAGAATACCAAAATATCAACTTATCTGGATGAGGAACCTATTGGATCCCCTAGTTCGGTTGGAAAACTAGAGAAAGGTGAGTCATTAGCAATGAGAAGAGATTTGATGCATGAAGAAGTGACTAAGGAACCGCAAAAAAGGAATAATTTGTTCAGGACAATATGTTAATCTAGAGGAAAGGTATGTAAAGTTATCATTGATAGTGGTATTACCAATAAAATTTTTTTTAGAAGAGATGGTGATCAATTTGAATTTGAAGAGATTGAAACATCCAAAGCCCTACAAGATAGCATGGATTCAAGATGAACATAAGATCTTGGTAAGTGAGCAATGTTTGGTGAAATTTCATATAGGGTCATATAATGATGAAGTGTTGTGTGATATTATTCCCATGGATGCATTCCATTTATTGTTAGGAGGACCATGGTAATATGATAGGAAAGCAATGCATTATGGAAGGAAGAATACCTATTTTGTGACTTCAAATGGAAAGAGACATATATTGATGCCTTTGGGAGTGGAGGAAAAAAGGAAGCTTGTGGCACTTCTTGACTATGTTTCGTAGATGGAAGGAAGTTTATGGAAGGATTGAGACATGAGAACATGTGTTTTACATTGATTCCAAAGAAGTGTATTAATTAGGAGACAAAGAATTCTACCGCAAAGGATAAAGACCCACCATAAACTAAAGTAGAAGAACTATTGACAAATATAAGGATATCATATCATAGAATGTACCATATGGTTTACCACTAGTACAAAGCATCAACCATCATATAGATATAATACCTAGAGCAATTTTTCCTAAAAAAATGACACATAGGATGACACTTGCAAAAAATGTGGAGTTGAAACGATAAATACATGAATTGTTGAAGAAGGGATTGATCAAAGAGATCTTAATCCCATGTGTGATACTTGTTTTACTAGCACCAAATAAAAATGGAGAGTGGAGGATGTGTATAGACTCAAGAGAAATTAATAGGATCATAGTCAAGTATAGATTCCCATTGCCAAGAATGGATGACATTATGGACTATTTGAGTGGAGAAAAGTATTTCACAAAGATTGACCTAAAGAGTGGATATCGTCAAATCAGAACTAGAGAGGGAGATGAATGGAAGACCACATTGAAGACTAATGAAGGGTTATATGAGTGGTTAGTGATGGATTTTAGATTGACCAATGCACCTAGCACTTTCATGAGGGGTATGAATGAAGTACTGAAGCAATTCTTGGGTAATTTTATTATTGTTTATTTGGATGATATTCCTTTGCAGACACCTAAAATGGTCCGAGAATCTAATTAATTGAATATGATTTTATTTGATTAATTAATCTTAAATTTCTACTTAGTAAATAAACAGAAATATTTATTTATATTAAGTTCATTTATTAATTCTTCTATTTTTCTCCCTTAATTAAATAAACAAAATTAAAAATTTTGTTTTATTTAATTATTATCATTATTACTTATCTTAAAATTACCACACAATTTAAATAATTTTGTGTTATTTAAATCATTATTTCTTCTAATTAAATGTTATCTAAAATCTTTTTATTTAATTATCATTCTCCTTTTAATTTAATAAACAAACCCCTATAGTTTGATTTATTAAATTATTTATTCCTCCTTTTGCTAAATTTAAATAAATTAAAAATATTTAAATTTATGCAGAAAATTTATGCACTATTCACTCACCAATAAAATTAATTTCTCAAAATTCAAATTAATGGCACTGCCATTCACGGGAAAAGCTTCAGGGACAAACCTGCAAGAAATTCTCTCAACAACCTTCCACCCACCTTCCCTCTTATCTTGCCTAGTGTTTTCATGAGGAGAAACCATTCTCCATGATCAACTCCTTCTTCAT
>VDFB02225932.1:0-35573 GCA_007258455.2 Sequoia sempervirens | reverse complement strand
TAATTGATACCTGTTCTAGACAGAGAAAATGATTGTGACTACAAAGGAGCCTGTTGAAGAGGTCAGGCCCTTGGTTTAGTCTTTTGACCTCCATGGGTAGTCAATGGAACAAGGGAAAGTAGATTTAAGTGTGTGTGCTTGGCCTATGTGTGTCTAGGATCAAGAATAACAACATAAAATATTATACAAGTATTAAATCCTATGTCAGATTCAATACCTTAGTGTGTATGAAGAGGATGAAAAGATGAAGGGAATAAAAACCCAAAGATGCCAAGGAAACTATACAGTCCATAAATAATGAAGCAAGAAAAAAAGAATAGCAAACCATCCCAAGAGAGCGTAAAAAGTTTTATGATGCCAATGTAGGATGCTCGCAAGACCAAAGAGTATTGTAGAATCTTATAGAAGATTGAAGAAGTTGGAAAATTGCATGAAGAAGAAGGTTGCATGTGAACCCGCCATGGAAGATGTGAAGCCCAAGAGATTCAAACCCACATGCAAAGATTATCAAACATGGAAAGGGAATCACAAAGATGACTGTTGTAGGCGTACAGGTTCGGACTAGGCATCAGTTAGATATAGAAGGAATCAGAAACGACTCTAGCTTAGGTGTCAAATGGAGCTCATATGGCTATACATTTGGGGGATGCTATAGTGCTTGCATATATTTTTGCTTGCTTGCACTAATGTTTGCGAAGAAATGGATGGAAAACATTATGAAACAGTCACATTTGACATAAAAACATTAAAAATACACTACACAAGCCATAAATGCATAAAACTTGACATCTGGATTAGGAACTAGGCTAGGAAAGCGGGCTGAAATAGTCCTTAAAACATGCTACATAAATAGACACTGAAACAAGGACAATTTGTAGTTGTCAAAATTGCAGGGTGTGCAATTTTTGACCTTACACAAGGCTGACCTATATACTATTGTGTCTACTTATCCCAATACACACTATCAGCCATGAGTGAAGGATATTATAGCAAGGGAAGAAAATCTGTGTTGAAATTTAAAATGGTTTAAGAGTGATAAATCACTGTGATGATTCCATCTTTGTAGCTTTTTCCACATATACTGATTGCTACCAATTACCATATTGTGTGAATAATATAAGGGAATACACGAATCCAATGATTGTTTAATGAATTCAGCCTTCTATGCTCTTAAGCCATAAAAGAGTATTCAAATGCTGCAAACTACATCACATATCATTGTCATACAACTCATTTCATACTTGCCAATAATGTAGAAAGATGAGAGGATGCAAGGTGTGAACCCTAACAAGCAGAGAGCCAATTTGCAACCTCCAATTGTGTTCTGTACATTGTAAATGATTACATCAGTAATAAAATACACAAATCACTATGAATTACTTAATGATTCATTCCTATTAACCAAGGGGAAATAGTGCAGCATGCACAATAAAAGAAAAAGGTTGTTTTAGAGAACAATGAGGTTGATAATTTGTTCTATGTTACCGCAAGGAATTGCAAATAAGATTACAATGGGTGAAAAGTTACAGAATGTAAATGTGAATCTTTGCAAGGAGTTCATAGAATGCTTTCAAATTATATGTATTTCCTCAAAAATTCCACGTGGGTTTTAATAATATCTGTAATTTTGTATGTATCTATATATTTAGAACTACATTTGGTAAGGAGGCACACAATGTTATTGCAAGTTACCCATAAAGATGAAGTTAGAGGGACTACCTCTCACTTCTTTAAAATTAACTAAACCTTACAAGGAAGCTCCATGCTACTCCCAACTCTAAAAGGACACCATATGATAAATAAATTACAGGAACCTCAATGGCTGCAAAATTCAACCAATCCTATCTCTTGTGCAAATTTCATTTACAGCCCACAGAAGCTGTGAATATGGAGAATGGAATCCATCCTTTTCTAGGGTTGAGCTATTATAACATCAGAGATTATATGTGCAACATTTCTATCTTGAAATTTCAGCAATGAAACCATAGCACATTATTAAAACATAAAACATTTCTTTTGCAGCTTTCATTTAAAAGAAAAACAATGGAAAGATAAGAAACTTGTGCATTCTATTGGCTGAGGCGTGAACCATTATTGCTCTTTTATGCACATTTCAACTCTCAATTTATAATTGCATACTGCTTTTTTTATATATGAATTGAGGGTTAAGGGCCCTCATCCGTGTGTGAGCATGTGCACACACACACACACATACATGTATACATATACAATGGGTGAGGTGTGTGTATCGAAACAAAACACACACACAATGGGTGAGGTGTGTGTGTGTGTGTGGGCCCTCATCCGTGTGTGTGCATGTGCACACACACACACACACACATACATGTATACATATACAATGGGTGAGGTGTGTGTATCGAAACAAAACACATACACAATGGGTGAGGTGTGTGTGTGTATAAATTTTGTTAAGAGTTTTCAACACCACCATTAACAGTGTGACTGGATCCTAATTTTTCAACTTGAAAGTTGAGGAGAAATACCATCAAACATTGTTAGTAACATTGTATAAAAAATAGATGGGAAGCCATCCCTCAAGTTAACAAACTGGTCAATGACTGCAGAAAGCAAAAGGTTAAAATTGAAACCTTGGGTGAAGAGTTAAAACAGCACCAAGATACCACAATAATGGATTGAGCTTGCTGGACAAGGAAATGGAGAAGCCATCTCTCAAGTTAACAAAATGGTCAATGACTGCAGAAAGCAAAAGGTTAAAAACTTAAAATTGAAACCTTGGGTGAAGAGTTAAAACAGGGCCAAGATAACCACAATAACGGATTGAGCTTGCTGGACAAGGAAATGGAGACTATAAGATACATCTTGAATAGGGTTATAGAAGTCAGTAAATTCACCATTCAGAATAGTGTGATGGGAATCAAGATCCTGACCGAGAAGCTGAAAAAAATGATGAAAAATTGGAGGTTCCCATTTCAAAGGGTAAAGATATGAAGGCAGGTCCCAGTGCTAGAATGAGGAGCAGCAATAAAATGAGCTATGAAGAAGAAAAAAGAAAGTTGCAGGACTTTGTGGACCTGCATGATATTTTTTATAAACAGGAACTGGAAGCTACAAATTTTTTTGAAAAAGTTGTAGGTCTCTGGTCTTTGGTCTGGTGTTTTGTTTTGTGTTCTGTTTGGTTCTCTATGTAGCTTCTTGTAGTTTTGTTGTTTATATGCTGACGTTTTGTTGATACTTTGCTGATTGTAAAGGGTTTCAGGACCCCTTCAAAACCTATTGTACCCTTTCTTTAATCAAAAATATTGTATAGAAATTAAAACATTCTATTCAAGATCAACAACTTTGACCAATGGCACACTAGACACACTAGCTCCCTCGTCTGACTGCAGCAAACCAGTCATCCAAATGAGATATTTGATATCTTCCGTTGCCATTTCAATCTTGCAACTGTCCCAAAGGTGTGTTGCTACTTTAAATGAAGACTTTAGCTTTGCCAAGACCATACCAGGGGAGTACTCCCATTCACCTTTGACCTTATGACTTTGCATCCATACTTTTTTGTGGAGATTTCTCTTTAACTCTTGCCATCTTCACCTCTATAAAAGCCACTTCCAATCTAGAAAGTACCATATCAATCAAAAGCATTTTCTCCAGAAACTCTCTTTTATTTCTTTCTTTTCATTGGTGCCAAATAAGCAAAGATGGGCTTGCTATCCATAGGCAATAGAAAAGAGCCTTTGGTTCAATAATTGCCAACTTATAAAAATTTGAAGCAAAGTCCCTAGCAGAGCTCCAGACCAATTTAGGTGAGCTCATCACCATGATGAGCTTTTTTCCGTGAAGGGACCATTTATTAACAAGTGCTCAACTGTTTCTTCATCTCTGAAATAGAGAGAGCGGTGAAATGGGCATGCAAACCCAATTTTCTTTAACTCTTCCCTAGTTAGAATTTTCTTGTGCATTTGCAGCCCATACAAAGACTTCAACCTACAGCAGGCACTCCTTATGCCAACATTTTGATGTTGGGCAATCTTTATTTTCAGACTAATTGGTGGCAATAATCTAACCTAGCTTTGTAGAATAAGAGCCAGAATTTGAGCATGCCAACCAAATTTTAATTTTTTTCCTCCCTGATGTGAATTTTTATGTTTTCCAGTTTTGATTCTCAGGTTTGACAATGTTGGACAAGTTTGTTCAACAAAAATATCTTAAGCCATTCAATCCAACGAGCTTAGATAGTCTCTTACAAATGCACCTTATTCTAGTATCAATATTTCTCTTAAGTCTTTTAGTTTGTCTATTTCTTGAATGGGATGATGACCATTCCATGAATCATACCAAAAATTTGCCTCCTTAGATTCCAGATTATGTGAGATGCTTCATGATTAGAGGCTTGCAATGGAGGATGAAGTTCTATATGTGAGAGCCTCTTAGAGGATTTGTTGTGGAAAGGATTCAGTTTGGAGCACCTAAGTCTAGGTAACTTCTTTTTGAGAAGGGTATTCCATTTAACTGAAAGTTGGCATAAATACCACAAACCAAGTTACCCCCCAAAGCTTTGTTATGATTCCCTAGACTCTTCAAACTGGCCTCCCTTCCATCCTTAGGGGAGGAAACTTTATACCACACCAAAAAGGGAATTTTCTTATTTTCAGTTGTGCCTTGCCACATAAAATCTTTCAGGGATTTGTTCAAAGATTTTGTGATGCTGGAAGGGCTTTCAAAGATGAAATTAAATATAATGGCAAAGCAGCAAGGGCTGATTTGATTAGCAAAATTATCCTAGCAAAGGAGAGTCATTTTCCTTACTTGGAGTTGGAAGACAACGCAAGAGACAACCAAGATTTTCCAAAGAGAGGGTCTCCTAGCACCAACAAACAATGAAACACCAAGATATTTGCTGGGCAATTTATTGATCTTGAAACCCAACTCAGGTACTATCCTTCCTTGCAATGTTGAGAGGTATTAAAGAAGAAAATTTCTGATTTGTACGCAGTAAGTACTTGACTAGATGATGATATAGTAGGAAGAAAGGATATCCTTAAAAGGAGCTACCTCTTCCAAATTTGCCTCCCCAAAAAGGATTGTACTGCAAATTGAAGATGAGCAAAAGGGTCCATAGCTTCTGTGGCAGTTAGAACATTCCATTGCCCACTAAAATTCACTTCCTCGATAGTCCTAAGAGCCTCCACCATTATTATAAAAAGAAAAGGGGATAGAGTGTCCACTTGTCTAAGACCCCTTGATGGTTCAAAGAAGCCAGCTGGGCCTCCATTAACAAAAACCGAAAACCTTGGGCTGGAGATACAACTGAAAATATTCCATTCCAAGCAAAAGCCAAAGTGTTTGAGAATTTTTATTGAATAACTCAGATTTACCCTATCATAAGCTTTGTCGATATTTAATTTTATCACCATTCCTCTCAGTTTGGAAGTGACAGTGGAGTGAATAACTTTGTGAGTGATGACAATTCCTTATACAGGACAAATCTGCTCTGTTTTGTTGAGATTAATGAAAGAATTTTTATCTGTTTGCTATGGCTTTGGAGATAAGCTTATAAACCATATTGCATAGAGAGATAGGACAAAACTTTGTGAAGGTAGAGGGAAAGTTTGTATTTAGAATTAACTATTAAGGATAAAAAGGTGCAATTGAGGTCCTTCAATATTTTTCTTGATTTTCTCGCTTTATCAGTGGCCTCCCAAGCCTCTTTACCGACATTACTTCAGCATTTTCAAAAAGAAAGCATATGGGAAACCATTTGGGCTTGCAGCTTTGTTAGGTTGCATTTGTGAAAGGGAAAATATAATTTCCTCTTCCAAAATAGGAGCCATGAGATCTTTGTTTTTTGCCTTAGGAATGATGAATGGAATGGAATGTAGCAAATTATTCTGGGCACTGAGATTCAAGGCCTCTCCTTTTAGTACATCTTCAAAGAAATCTGAAAGACAAACACCCTGCTTATTTCAAAGGAGTCTTCCAAAAGTCTACTGTCCCTAGCATAAATGAATGTGATTTAATTGCCATAGTGGCAAGCTTTGGTAGAATTGTGATTTTATCCCCTTTTTCACAGCCATGTTTCACTAGATTTTTATCTCCAGAAGCTTTCCTCCCCTTGCTGGATTTTGGATAAACTGATAAGGAGATTTTTCTCTTAAGGGTTGAAGTTCCATCTCTATTCTTTCTTTTACCATGAAGACATTTTAAAAAGTTTTACATTCCAATCCTTGGAGGAGATAAGGAGGAGAGGTGTAGGAGTGCAGGTAGGAGAATTGGAAGTCCAGTAGTATCCCTGTTGGGAGGGCATTGGACAGAGTGGTATCCCACATGATGTAATGGGTGGGGGCCCTCATTACCAACTCTCACCAGATAATCTGAAAGAACATCCTTATTCCTCAAAATAAGTTCTGATTGTTTGAAACACTGTCAAAATAATGCAATGCTCAAAATCCCAGTAAGTCTGAAAATTTCTAAATCACAGCATGTTTCATTGTGTCTGCCAATAGGAAACACTGATATACAGCCAAGTTTAATTAAATTCTTTAAGTCCTACTAAATATATAAGGTGGTGATATAATATAATGGTCTAGAGATGCACTGATGGGCCTACAAAATGGTTGTCACAAGGTGGGGCATTATAAGAGACACTCTTTTAAGTCACAAACCAAGTATAATGTACGTCATGACCAGCATGGGAGAGGGAAAAAGATATCAAGGAGCTCAGGGAGTCAGGAGCATCTCAATCGAGAGACATGGACTGGATTTACATAAAGAAATGAAAGTCTTGAGGGAAAAAAATTAACTTGATTAAATGCGATCCATTTGAGCCAAGTAGCAAGGAAAGTTGGTATTCCATAGAAGAGGTAAAGGAGGCATTCCTTCATTTGCATTCATGGTAGAGGTTTTTGGAACCAAATACCTTCTCATTAGAGAGTTATGATCTAGACTGGATCATTAGTGATCTATAAATACTTCATACGCGTTAGTTAAGATCAGTTTCAACCAATAATGACCAATAAATAACAGTAACAATGAATTTGAATGGAACAATTTGGTCCATTCCATCAGATCTAGAGAAGTCAAGTAAGCTGAGACGGCCTCTGGAAAAGTTTGTTATTTTAAATTCCTTATCTTTTTAAAAAATATTTCAAATCAATTGTTATTTCCTGTAGACTTTTCCATACTTTTTTATTGTATCAATTAAAAAAAAGGTTCAAAAGAAGAGATAAAAGATAAATAAATTAACTGAATTTTTTGGGAAAATCGAAATTTGCAGAGGGGACCCTGTGATCCAATGTTGGTCTTCTCTTCATGACCTTGGTCTATGATCTTGGCCTCACCCTCTATAGCAGGTTTGCAGATTTCTTTTCACAGCCCTTGCTTTGGCACTCCCGTGAATACTCACACGTTGGCCCATCCACCTCTGTGGTCATCTGTTCACATCCATCTAATGACCCCTTTTTCCTTGTTTCTTGTCTGTTGAAAATTCACCCATGCAAGCTGTACACATTATCGATACTATCCAAGCTTCGTGTCAAAGATGACTATCCAAATTGGGCATCTTCTCCTTTGTAATTATCACCTTCAACAAAGTAGACTAATTGCATCTCCAGTTCAAATTCATTCTTACATTAGTAAGAACTTTTTACTTATGAATATCTTCTCAGTGAGCCTTCTCATGCTCTCTTTTATAAAAATGGTTTTATGAGGATAGAAGCTACATGAGAAAAACATGGACTATAAAAATTTCACGAGACTTCTCATAGAAATTTAATGGTACAATTTTGCACCAAGAAACTGCTCTTTGTGAGCTAGTTTATTGGTTGTTGGCATGCATGAACTTTAAGTTAAAAATCACGATAAGCTAAAGGGAATCAAAACTTCAAATTTTGTAAACCTGCAAAAGATATAGTCAGAAAGGTCAGTGAGAAGCGAGAGCTGGTTCACTATAGTTGTGCCATGTTTTAGCAGATTGTAAATCCCAAGTGTAGAAGAAACCTTTTGAATCTTTGCTTGCTGTTGCTGTTGACTACGTAACATCACGAGGAAAGCTTTGTATGTCAAAGTGACCTCTTTTTATGGAGCTTTACACCCTCTAATCATTAATGATCATTTGTAACTTAAAGATTTCATTAATTCGTGGCGGATTCATTAATTATTTTATATGGGAACATATCTTTTACATGTCAGTTCATTACTGTTGTCTTTTATGGATGACAATCAGGATGTAACAGAAATTACTGTCTTCTGCAAAGCTGTTCTATGGGTGCTTTAATTTAGTGATCTTATTCCGTTTTATAATTTATTGTATGGATCATGAATTTATGGATCTTTATAGGTTTTTTAAATCTTTTCATTTGGTGATTGCTCTCCTGGAAGTTAAATATTTAAAAACTTTTATCAACTTTCCTAATATATTTGAGGAAAATATTTGTGGCTGATTTGCTTTCCTGCTGATCAGGGACCATTTGGTGTATCGCATCAGCAAGTCCTAGCGCGAATTCAGGCACAAGCACAGGCTCAGACTCATCTACAGATGCAAGTTCAAGCATCACCTTTTCCCCCTTTGATGTCTTCAACGATCACAGCAACAGTGCCACATCAGCTAGAATATTCGGTGGGGGCTGATGTTAGTACTTATGGAGCTTCATATCAACAGAAGGCACAGGCACAACCAGAAACAAAGAAAATAAATGCATCCTCTGAACTGGGTTCCTTAGATACTGAACCCAATTATAGATCTTTAGCTCCAATTGCCATTGAGCGCCCTTCTGATGATGGATATAATTGGCGCAAGTATGGGCAAAAGCAGGTTAAGGGCAGTGAATATCCTCGTAGTTATTATAAATGTACCCATCCCAAATGCCCTGTGAAGAAAAAGGTTGAACGTTCGCATGATGGTCAGGTAACTGAAATTGTTTACAAAGGTGAACACAATCATTCCAAACCCCAACTTAGTAGACGTATGGCTGCTGCTGCTCAGCATTTACGCTCTGATGATGTCAATGAACTTATGGATGGCAAAGCTGACGGAACTACTCAGATTTATTCTGGAGATGCTAATATTGCAGATTCATCAACGTCATTGATGGGGCAGGACATTGGGCAAGGGAGTCCTGAGCAGTCATCTGGTTCAAGTGATGATGGCGAGGATGATGAAGATGGCAGCAGGGCGGATGATGCAGATGACAATGATGAGTCAGATGCTAAAAGAAGGTAACGGGCTTTATGGGGAGATTTATTTTCGTCTGTTCACAGAGTGTTTGGTTGTCTCTACTCGGCTTCTAATGATTTCTGATTATGACTCAAGCAGGAAGAAAGATAAGAAGTTACAGGAAATAATTGCTCAATCTAGGACAATTAGAGAGCCTCGCATTGTTGTGCAGACAACAAGTGATGTAGACATCCTGGATGATGGTTATCGTTGGCGTAAATATGGACAGAAAGTGGTGAAGGGCAATCCTCATCCTAGGTTTGTATCCCTTTAACCAGTTATGCCTTACTGAATTCTTGGCCGTTTTTATTAGCTGGGCCCTTGCTTGCATTTTTAGATAATGCTTCTGAGCGGCTCTAGGAAAATTCACCGCCAGCAATTCATCGACGGAAAATTCACGTCAACAATTCACCACGGGAAAATTCACTGCACCAGCAATTCACCGCCGTGGAAAATGAATCGTATTAATATTAAAAGATTAATTTTCCACAATGATGAATTTTCCTGCAGTGAATTGTTGGCGGTGAATTTTCCATTCATAAATTGCTGGCGGTAAATTTGCCGTATGCCCCTCTGAGCATCAGACTTTTCTGGAGGGCTCCACAGTTTTCAGTAGCAAACAAAATACACTTACAAACTGCAATTCATATGTTTCTGTGCTATGAATGATGCAGTCAAAATATCCAGGTCTTTCTTCTTCAGTGTGTTTCTAGAATTTGATTCCTTTTTTGTTTTTTGTGGTTTAATTTTTTGACGGTTGTTTTTTTATCATTCAGGAGTTATTACAAGTGCACCAATGTGGGCTGCAATGTACGGAAGCATGTTGAGAGGGCATCCACTGATATTAAAGCCGTCATTACAACCTATGAGGGGAAGCACAATCATGATGTTCCAGCAGCGAAGAATAGCAGCCACGACGTAGCAGGCTCTGGGGCACAACTTCGTGCTGGAAGCAGTGCCACTACTAGCACCAGCATTTCCAAGCCTCCTAATATGTCATTACTGGAACAGCAACAGCAGGCTGGCAATTGTCCTCCTTTGAGTTGGGCTTCACAGGGTATTAATGGAGTCAGAAGTACAATACCTGGTGAGAATACCACTCAAAACTGCGGTGGTACTACACAGAGTTTTGCTTCCTCTTTAGTTGCTACCAATAGATTAAATATGGGAAGGCCTTTCGGTGATAACAATGGATTCAATTTTTCAGGAGCAATGCAAGGCTTGGGCACCGTGAGGCCCAAAGAAGAGCATGAAACTACCTCAGTCACAACTGGTTTGTTCTAAAATGTTGGCCAGCCGTTGCTATGAAGGGAACAACGCATGGAATGTGTTTGGTGAACATGCGGTCTTGACACACTAATTTTGTTGTCAGCAATTTTACCAAGATACTAACAATGCTAAACTGTCCATGTGACAAAAACTAAGCTTCTTTAAACAAGTGCAAATGTTAAGGATCCATGCTAAACAACTCTGGTTGTCAGGATAGGTTCCTCAGTTTGTCACCTCTGTACGAGAGATGCGAAACAGCTCTGGTCTTGTGAATGTTCATTTGAATCATAGACAATGATATGTCTTTTCTACATTTTTTATGGGCCGATCTCCTTCGCAAGGCCCTTGATATACTTGTATTATTACACATTACAGGTAAGAGTACGGGACTTGGATCGGGATCTCTAAAACATTATTGGTTTCAAATGGCCATAAGTCTGAAACAAATATGCTTAGTCGATTTACGTTGTTGGGAGTCAATAATAAAATATATCCCAGGGTCTACGATGGTTTTTTTCGGTCATTCTTTGCAGGGCCCGGATAAACAACAGTGTCTTCTAAGAAGAACAAAGGCCAAACAATTTGCAGAAATATAAGATAGTTAATTGCTAATAAAGTGAATGAGGCCACTGTTTAACAGATGTAGATTCACACTTACAAATAGCTTAAACATGAAGAGTACTATAAAGATTTTTCACATTTATAACCAAATAATGCATATATCTTAAATAATCTATTGACCTAACGACAAAATAGTTAATTGTGAGAAATGCATACATTAATCTATTGGTCTAAGGACGACAAAATAGGTAATTGTGAGAAATGCATACATTAATCTATTGGTCTAAGGACAACATAGTTAATTGTGAAAATTGCATACATTGCACTTTTGTACTTTGGTACAAATGATGTTTTTTAAAGTAAAAGTTGGCAAATAATTTGAACTTAACTTGATCACAACTTTCATCTTTAGGGATCTATTCATCTTTAGTTTATACATTCATTTTCATGTGTCAAGTTCACTAGTGTGGAAATGAACTTAGAATTTTTAAATTTAAATGTGGGTCTAAACCAACTCCCTCCTTACAAGTAATTATTAGTTGGCTTGAGCATGACTAAGGTGATGTATAAAAGGACAAACTCTAATCCATTTTTAGGTATATCCAAGATCTAAGCATCAAGAGATGGTCATTTGATCAATTCAAGAGAGCATTTTGTAGTTTCATAAGCTTACATCAACATTTGCACTTGGTGACATATTAGGATATATTGTATGGTTGCTTATGTCTTTGGTTCTATTCTAAAAACTATTAATTTAGATCTAGGGGTTTGAAAAAAGGAGAAGAACCGTGCTTAGTAAACTCCCAAAGATGTTTGTCAACATTGCCCATTCTTTATACATGTTTATAGAGTGAGGTAAACAAATTGCAAACATTTAGAAGTGTGTGGTGTATTTCCATAGATCAAATTTTTGGGATATGCTTATTTATATGTGCAAAGATTAGTTTTGTAGGTGCAAATCTGACCTAAAGTAGAGATATCTACTCTAATTTCATTACCAATACTAGAGATTGCCATCAACATTATTTCTTCTGTATCATCTTCTTCAATATATTCAACTAGATTTGGTTTGTATAGGTTTGGTGATCACCTTCTTATTCATCATCACTTTCATCAACTCTATGGTTAGAACCTCTTTTGCACTCTTCTTTGACAACATCCAATTTGATCTATGACATTTCTCATCATATTAATCATTTCCTCAATATTCTCTACAACATGGAGCACACCTCTACCTCTATTCATCATTGTAGGAAGCATTTTAAATATTTGAACTCTAAGATACTTAGTGCAAATTGTCTCATAGTCAATGGTTAGTTTACAATCAACTCACAATTCACCAACAAATCTCTTTTTTGTCAATGCACTTCTAGAAGACACACTAAGGAATCTACCCAACAACTCAATGCTAGAAGACTTAAGTCTTGTAATGTCCCCTTCTTGCCCATAGTTCAATATGAGCTTCCATTAGTCTATTCCTAGTTCTTGTAGGCTAAGTGGATATGGTTAGGGGACTTAGCGTTTGGTGATGAGCTTTTGTGGGTTTTTTCCCAATAGAGTTGCTATTTTTAGTAGTGGCTATAGCAACTTACTATTTTTAATAAGTTCTAGTTGGGCTCCGATTTGGTCAGTTTGGTGATTTGACTCACTATTTTGAGCAAAATGCTATTTTAGTAAGTGCTATTTTTAGCACCTGGTTTTGGCTCTATTCGTCCAGTAGTTCAATGCAGTGCTTTCTAATTATGGTCATGGTGAGTTCTAATGGTGGTTAGATTAATATTTGATTTATTGTCACTTAAGATTTTTTTGTATAAAATTACTTTATAATTTAAACGAGGGTGGCGTGTTCATGAAATGACCCCTTGTTCCATGCCTAGGACACCTAGTTTAGGAGGTATAAGGTAAAGTTTAATGTTTAAAATATGGAAATTTTTTGAAAGGGGAAAAGAAAGCAAGTTTGAAATTTGGTTGCCCTAATTTTTCCTTCATTCTCTATATATTCCCATTTGAGCTCTCAGTTGAGCATTTTGGCTTTGACAACATAAGGTTATGTTGCTAGATTTCTTCCAGGATTCTACTTTGTTGGTTGGAGGATGAAAACCCTTCACTGGATAGTTGGTTTTGGTGGTGAAAGATCCACCCTAGTTGGTTGGAGGTCCGTTCATCATATTTTTTTGTGGTTTTGATTGTTTGGTGATTTTTGGAGGTGAAAATATGAAGATTTATTCAATATTTTGATATGGGTTTGAGTGTTTTGGCTTGGTGTGAGGTTTATCCTATTTTGGTGTGAGTTTGGAGTTGATTTAATTCATTTTCTGAGGTCTGATATGAAATGTATGAGTTTTGGAAATTACCATTTTTGAGTAGTTGGGAAGCACAAATAGTTCATCATGTGGTGGAAGAATATCGTTCTAGGTATTGATTAATCGAAATCCTCATAGTTGGGCACCCCATTATGACCATTTGCATTATTTGGTGAAGTTCTGATTTTTCAAGGCAAAATTGTCCTCCTAAGGAGTCATGCAATTTCCTTGAGTTTTGGGTTTTTAGTTTGGGTTGAAATTAGAAGTTGCAGAGGTTTGTAACTTGCCTATTTGAGGCACCATTACAATGTGAATGGTGGTTTAATGTAAGGGACCATTTTAGAGTGAGTGGCACTTGCATATTCTTTGTTCGTGAGGAGTTTTGGTATGTATGGTTTCCTTTTGAATGATTGAAAATGTACTTTATGGACTGTTAACAGGTCTGTTATTAACCTCCTCAAGCTGATTTTAGTTAGTAATCATTTCTCTTTGATTGAGTTATTACACACCTTAGTGTAATACAATGATAGTCTCTTGCAATGCCCATGATACTATTTATGCATGCAATCCTTATTTTGAAATGAGTTATTATTCCATAAACAAACAAAAAAAAATCAAGGGTGATCATCATAGTGCTATCATAATCTTTTCTGCCAGCTTGTGTTAATCATATATAATCAGCTATACATCTTCTATGAGTGAGAGGGAACAAAGATATTTTCAAAGAGAATAGATGAAAGCACATTGGCAACCCCCATAGTTTCCAAAAGGTGTGACATTTTCAAGCATTCATGGGATGCATAAGGTCCTTCCTATTGATAGGGAGGGTACTCTAGAGGACATGGTTGAAAGAGCTAAGGGTAGAGTAGGTTCGATTAGCCCAAATTCAAGAATGGAGAGGAAGTTTGACACCATGATGGACATGATGTCTTAGTTGTTGGGTAAGATTGGAAAAATTATTACCACAAATAACCCAAATAACAACTCATAGGGCAACCAAACAGGTAATGGGGAACATAGTTCCACAAATTAGCAAGGTGGAAATGGGGAACATGTAACAACAGGATCAAACACTACTCCTAGACCTTTCCAACCCTCATTCATTCAAAGAGAGGCACCATAGATTGGTCATGACACTCCCTTACCATTGGTGGATGAGTTAAGAAATTCCTATGTTGAGTATGACACCCTTCTAGAGGCACTAAAAGACCATTTATTCTTCAATGAGTTCATGGATTAGAAGAGGAAAAGGGGTGGTGGTATAGTTGATCATAGAGGACCGATAGTTCAGAAGGACCTACAGTAGGCCTTGGGTAAGGTAACACTTACTCATTTTGATGGTAGTGATAAGTGTACAACTAGGGCATGGGTACAAAAGTTGGACAATTATCTAGCCCTTAGACCTATGATTGAGGATGAGACAATTAAGTTTTCCACTCTACACCTTGATGGAGTAGGTCATGAGTGGTGGTACCATGGCCTTATCACCTTGGGTCACAAATCTATCACTTCATATGATGAGTTTACTACTAAACTCATAGAGAGATTTGACAAAAAGGATCCCGAGTTGCACATTAGAGAGCTAGCATAGTTGAAGCAGTATGGTACAGTGGAGGTATACATAGCAGATTTTTAGAGGCTTTTAGTTATGGTCTTTGGGATTATAGAGAGGTGATTGGTAGTCTTATTTAGTGAGGTACTCATGGAGCCACTTAAGGGGTGGATTAAGAAATTTGACCCTCCATCCTTGCAAGAAGCAATGAAAAAGACAAGGAGTATGGAGTGGGCTACCCCTAAATCAAAATTTCAATCCAAATCATTCCCACACAAAAAGGAAAATAACATTTCACAAGAGACACCAATTAGCCCAAAGAATCAGTCACAAGACTTGATGGTGATACCATAAATGACTTGAGAAGAAACAATTTATGTTTCTCATGCAAAGAACCTTGGAATTTGGGTCATAAGTGTGCAACAAAGGGAAAATTGAATAAGATAGAATACTATTCTCCAGAGGAATCTTCATCAGAAAAATCAGACCAACAATCTAATTTGGAGGACAAGGAGGAAGAAGAGTCTTAAAAGGAGGCAAGAAATGGGAAGCTTTCCCAACTTTGTAGTTTCCAAAAGAATGAGTCCCTACATATTAGAGGAGTGTTGAATGGACAAAGATTAGTTGCATTGATAGATTTAGGTGCTACACATAATTTCATAGATGGACTTGTAGCATGCATGAGACTTCAGACATAGGATGTAGATGGCTTCAGAGTGATGATTGTAGATGGGTTTACTATTACTTGCACCAACATGATTCCTCAATTAAATTTACAATTGGGTAACTATGAAGTCAAGGATGAATTCTATGTGGTTAGCTTTGGAGACACAGATGTTGAGTTAGGTATATAGTGTCTACATTCCCTTGGTGAGATTACACTTAATTTTAAGACCATGAACCTAAAATTCAAATTAGAGGGTAAGAATGTGCATTGTAGTTTTGAGGGGTATATCTAATGGAGGGCCATGGATAGTCTCCTTCAAAGGCATGGAGAGTTTGTTTAGACATGATCGGGTAGAGTGAACAATGGAGTGTGTGGTTATGCACATGGTTACAAAAGAGAGGTGCTCTTATCCTCTAGATATTGAGGCTTTTTTATTTAAGTGAAGCAAGGTTTTTGGTAGCATACCTCTTGTTAGGTCTCATGATAGAGCTATTGAGCATGTGATCAAGTTAGATGAGGGGGATACCCCTGTTCTTACCAAACCATATAGACATCCTAAGAGACACAAAGATGAGATAGAGAAATCAATTAAAGAGCTTTTGGATATGGGGCATATTAGACAGAGTAAGAGTCTATTTGCTTCTTCTGTTGTGTTGGTTAAGAAGGATGGGACTATGTGCATGTGCATAGATTACAAAGCATTGAATAAGAAGACCATTAAGAACAAATACCCCATTCCACGGATAGATGAGCTACATAGAGTAGTCTATTTTGTAAAATAAACTTGACATCTAGATACCATCAAATCAGGTTCAAAGAGGAGGATATAGAGAAAATAGCGTTCAAATACCACTTTGGCCATTTTGAGTTCCTTTTCATGCCTTTTGGATTGACTAACACACTTGCTACTTTTCAGTCGTGCATGAACAAGATATTCAGTAAGCTATTGTGTAAGTTTGTGTTAATATTCTTTGATGATATACTTATTTTCAACAGGTCATGGGAGGAGTGCTTGAGCCATTTGAATGAGGTTTTGGGTATCCTTGAGAGTGAGTTCTTGTTTCTAAGGAGTCCAAGTGCGAATTTGGGATGACAAAATTATTATATCTTGGAGACATAATTAGGTCCAAGGGAGTTAGTGTGGACCTTGATAAAATCAAAGCTATTTTTGATTGACCTCCACCAAAAAACTTACTTAGTTGAAGGGATTCTTTGGGTTATGTGGTTTCTATAGGAGGTTCATCACATGTTTTTCTTACTTGGCTGCCACACTTACAGATTTGACCAAGAAAGGGGATTTTGTTTAGTTTGAAATAACACAACAATCTTTTGATCGCTCCAAGAAATTGATGAGCACATGTCCTATTTTAGCTATTCAAAATTTTTCTAAGCCTTTTGAGCTTGAATGTGATGCATTTGATGAAGGTATATATGTGTTGTTCTTATGTAGAGCAAACACCCAATTTCATTCGAGAGTAGGAAGTTGAGAGGAGGTGAGAAAGGGTACTCCATCTATGACAAGATGTGGCAATAATGCACGCCTTAGCTAAATTTAGATAGTACCTTATTGAAGGGAAGTTTGTTGTTAAGATTGATCACAATAGTCTTAAATACCTCCTAAATCAGAAAGATCTTAACGAGAGGCAACAAAAATGGGTTAGTAAACTGTAAGCCTATGAATTTGACATCAAATATGTCAAAGGGAAGAGGAACATAGTGGTTGATGCTTTGTCAAGAAGGCCAAATTTGTGCTCAATTTTAGAGATATCAATGAATTGGAGGGAGAAAATACAAGTTGATTATGTAAAGAATGCACTTGCAAACAACATACTTGATGGTTCATTGTAGGATGACAGGTACAAAGTCAAAGATGGCCTCATATTTTACAAGGAAATAATTTTGTTAGTTCTTGAATCTAAGATTAAAGTACATATTTTCAAGACTTTTCATGACACTCCTATGGCTGGTCATCCTGGGTATTACAAAACATACAGGCAGATTTGTGAGAGATTCTTATGGAAGGGGATGAAGGAGGACATTCTTAAGTATGTTCATGAGTGCCAGGTGTGTCAATAAAATAGAAAATGAACATACCTACCCCGCTGGTCTATAGCAACTCTTACCCATTTCTACTCAAAAGTCGGAAAGCATTTCAATGGAATTTATTATAGGGCTTCCCAAGGTGTAGGGGAAGGATTGTATTTATGTGGTGGTGGATAGATTGACCAAGTTTCCTTACTTTTTTTGCAATTTCAGCAGGGTATACATTAGTACAAGTGGTAGATTTGTTCTTGAAGGAGGTATTTAGACTCCATGGAACACCTAAGACCATCATTAGTGATCAGGAAAAGTTCACGAGTTTGTTTTGGTAGGATTTATTTAAATTATGTGACACAAAGTTGACTCTATCACCCCCACATTGATGGTCATATGGAGATTGTTAATAAATGGGTGGAAGGCTACCTTCACAATTATGTTTCAAGACATCATAAGGTGTGGGTTAAGTGGTTGCATTTGGGGGATTTTTTCTACAACTCCACTTTTCATATGGCTATTAAGATGTCTCCTTTCATGGCTTTATATGGTTATGAAGCTCCTAACTTCATTGACTTACTCTTTGGGGATTGTAGAGTGCCTAGAGCCAAAGATCTTTTTTAAGAGAGTTAGGACATTATGAGATCCTTGAGGGATAATATTCAACATGCTTAGAATCAATAGAAGTTGTATGTTGATCAACATCATATTGAGCGAGTATTTGAGATAGAAGACACAGTCTACTTGAGATTTCAGCCTTATAGGAAGTTCACTCTCAAGAATATTGGGTTAGAGAAGTTGAAGCCTTGCTTCTATGGGCCATTAAGAGTCACCAAGAGGGTCAGAGAGGTGGCTTATGAGCTTGTGCTACTTGAGAGTAGTAGGGTGCACAATGTCTTCCACGTTTCTTTCCTTAAGAAGGCACTTGGGAAGAATGTGATTCCTTCTATAGAGTTGCCTCCTTTAGATGAGGAAGGAAAATTTATACTGATCCTAGAGGCAATGATTGATGTCAGGGAGTGCACTCTACAAAAAAGGGTTATTAGGGAGTACTTAGTGAAGAGGAAGAACTTGTCAACGGAGGATGTGACTTGGGAGAGAGTGAGCACATATTACAACACCAAGAGTTGCAATTGCTCAAGGACAAATAATCTTGGGGAGGGAGGATTGTAATGTCCCCTTATTTCCCATTGTCAAGTCCGAACTTCCTGTTATCTACTGAAATTGCACCCTGTTGAACGTGAAGTTTGACATTTCAATGTAACATGGGAAGACCTCTAAAGTTGTGGGTTACTTGTAAGCAAAGGTCAACCTCTGGAGAAGGCCGACTTCCTAGTTGGGTCATCACCTAAAACTACTGATTCTATAAGGAAAAGGGAGAAGGAGAATGCTTTAAAATTAAAACTAAACCCTATGGTGAAGCACCTAAACGTTACTTGTATTTGAAACCAGATTTCATACACTTGCTTGCAATGACTAAAGACAAATTTGCACAACTCATTTCTATATATTTTTGCAAAAATGTTTCACAAATAGGTCCTAGTGCTAAGATTCCTAGAAGGAAATTTAATTTCACATCTAAAATTATTTTGTATCTTTTGACACAATTTGTAACCTGCAAAAACATACTTTCTGCATAAAGGTTCTAAAATTTGGGACAAAGCTTGAAGGAAATAAACATTACCTCACTAAAAGCTTGATCAATCAGCTGATTGAACACAAAAATGCAAAGAAAAAGTAGGCAGAAGCTTCAAATCAATAATAATCAAGGTCTTTACTGAATTTCATCTCCAAAATTGAGTTACAATAGCATGCACAAGACTTGTGAAAGGACTGCCAAAAGTCACTATCTCCAAGAGCTGCATATCCAGAACTCTCCACAAAATGAGTTACAAAGGTGATTATATCCCATCTCTCCATTCAGATCCACTAAAATAGGATCTAGAAACTCCCAAACTCGTATGCCTCCATAAAGCCCAAATTTTAGCAATTGAAAGTATTCCAAATGAGCTCACAAAAGTTGAAAATGTCAACTTTGACCAAGTCTAATATGATAATACATCAAACCACCCCTAAAAGCTCCAAAAACAACTAAAAGGCAATTAAATTCCCCTATTTGTCCTCCTTATGTTTACTAACCACCTCCTATCTCCCCTAAATGCTCTCAAAAAGATAACTCTTTGAACAAGTCCTCAAAAAGGCCAAAAGGAGTACGCGCCATTTTGCATTAAGGAATAACAAGATGACTTAAAGGCTTATAACCACACCTTTTAAGTCACTTGTTTTACATTAATATTCATGCAAAATTCTTCCATAGTTTGACCATTTTATTTTTCATTAAAAGAACATAAATCAAATGATTTATAACTCTACCATTTGAGTAAATGTTTTACAACTCCTTAAATAGATGCCAAAATAAAGGCAATGGGCCGTAAAGCATAAGTCAAAAAGATTTAGCACATGCAAGTTTAAAAGGCATAATGAGTTTGTGGAAAGACGGTATATTTTGAATCAAAAAGGTAAAAATACCTTTCAACTCTTGCCAAAATTAGGGTAAGAAACCCTAAAACCAAAATTCGAGCCAAACAATGCATCTTATTTTGCTTTGTTTCATTCTGCTCCTTATTGCGCTACCAGGGTTTTGAACTAGAGAGTTTGAAGATTTCTATTGCAGAAACTCACGCCTGAACACTGTAGGGTAATGAATTTTGTACTTTAAAGGTTGTGATCTCTAGCAAACTTGTAGCGCCACCATGATTTAGAGTTTCTGGTTTTGGTGTAGCTTGACCTACAACTTGTGGAGCCTTCAATGGTGGAAACCACGCATGGTATGGCTTTATTTGTAAAAAGAAATATGTTTTTCTCCTCTTTATCTATGTCTTAACTTTGATTCAAGCTCCATTATACAAAGAACACATTTTGTTTTTTCCTGAATTTTACTTTGTATGTTCCACACTTTTCATTGTATATTGCTTGCAGTTTTCTGAAGATTTTATGCGTTTCCTTTTTCTTGCTTTCTCCATGATTTTCAAAGTTGCTCTCTATTCTTCATGATCATGACCAGTCATGCAATGGCGACTTGTAATCTTATTAGCAGATCACGCAAGATTATAATATGAATGAGGTTTGAAAGAATGATTTAGTCGGCCGTTGGATTAGTTTACAAGCTGTGATTTAAAAAAAAAACCATGTGTATTCTGAGTTTTGAAAAACCTATGCCATCATAATTATCATCAGTTAAGGGTTTTACCTTCTTAGCTTGGAAATTCTGGAGGCTTACTTTAGTGTTAAAGCCACATGAGTGAGATATTCTGTAATAAAATTGTATTTCTCTTCATGTTTGACATCACTTGTTGAAGAAAATAAAAGGTTTCTATTTATTCTGCTCTATGTGGCTCTATTTGGCTGCCATTACTCTGGAATAAACAAAAACTTTTCTGCATTTTTCCATTTACTTCTTATTATTTCATGACTGCGGCTGTGTGTTTCTCTCTTTCAAGGTTCTATGCATGCTTGAGGGACCTAAATTTTAGCTTCCTGTGCATTACATCTGTTTCCTCCACACAAATGAAAAGAAAACCTGTGCATCTAAGTATTTGCTTGCTTTTTCCTTGTTGATGAAAGAGCTTTGGAAACCCCTTTTCAAGAGGATGCCTTACTACCCGATGATACCATTTTCAAAGAAGTGAAAGATCCTTTTGTTGTAGACATTGCACTTCATTGGACATTGTACAATTATGTCATTCTTATTCATAGGGCTGCATTTTCAAAGCAAAAGGTAATGTCTCTTAAAAGATTAACCCTGTGCATTATCAATACTTTCAGAATCAATTCCTTACCAAAAGCTTGCCATGGTGACTGTGTTTGTTGAAGCTGAAAACACTTTATTCCCTATAACTGCCATCAGTAACTTTTGTCATTGATAATTTTAAATATTATTATCAATACACAGTACAATATAATTGCCACTGTCATAGCATAAGGGTACTGCTGCTACTTTTGGATAGAAATTTCTGTCAGTAATCTTTTGAAATAAATTGTCTTCTGATGCTTGATTTATCTATTCTCTGTCATTATTGTTCATAAGGAATATCCCATATATTTTGCAGTTCCTTTCATAGTAATTCATTATTTAAACATACTGAAGCTCACTGCTTACTTGGTAGCTGATTACTGTAGATCAAATCATAGTGAGATACTAGCTTTTGAGTAAGGAAAACTTGCAAGACACTCATTCAGACTGAAAATTCAAGAAAACAATAGATCGTGGCCATAAAGAGTTTTTCCTAAATCAATACAGTATTCCTTCATTTTTGCTGATCTTTATTTCATTTCACTATTTAACTGACAAAATACAATTTGGAGTTTTTAGATATATGGCTGCTTTTTCTTTTATAATATTGTCACTTGTAAAGGGAACTGTACTTGCTTCTGATTTACTTTGAGAAACAACAATAATCCACATGTTGAAGCAACTTTGAATGACCTCTTGCATTCTTAAATTCATAAACTTGATGATCACTCTCAGAGACAAAAACTTAACAAGATAGCCTTAAACATGCAGTTATTTTACTTCCTTTGCTTATGAATACTGCTCCTTTTATCTCTTAGATCATAATGATTACTGCTTGAAGGTTATAGGCAAAAGGAAATGCTGTCCCCTATCACTCTGTTTACTCTTTTATATTATGGCAGTCCTGAATTGTATTTGTGAACAAATGATCATCTTCATAACTGGAAGATTGTTATAATGGCATTTCTTTTGATCCCGTTGGATGAAAACTCTATTGAAGCTTGGATCACTGTCTCCTTGAATCTGCAATGCAATTTGAAAATAAAAATAACTTGCAGCACCGATAATGTTTTACATACCATTATTATGAGCTGGGCTCAACCCTTGTGGGAGCCACATTTATCCCACTCATATTTAATCTGATGAATAGAATAAAGACATGATTACACCTATAGCTGCACATGAAGCAAACAAGTTAGAAAAATACACACTTTGATGCAATATCCCGACGACTTCAGTGTTTTCTCTGGTATATTCAAGATATGGATGTTTGTTAAATGCAAATTAAGGTTAATTTATACATGAATGGGTAAATGATAATGTATAGTGTGTAACTTGTCATTGCTTAGAGCGCTGCTCTAACACATTGCTTTGACCATTGCAGGAAACAGGAGTCCTAAGGAGCTAGGAACAAACCAGGACAACTAAATGACAACCAACCAAGAAGACTCGACAAATAACCAATCATTCATAGGAAATGACTAGTTACCCTCCCTACATGCTATTCTTTTATATTCATTTACTTATTCATGTATATGTTGATTTTGTTTTGCATTGAATAAGCAAGTAACAGTTAAACTCATGGCTTGTGTGAGTTAAATGAATATTTTGTTTAATAAAATAACTTCAGAAGAAATTTTTGTAAAAAATCTTCTTATGTTTCATTTATCTATATAGATGTGATTATTTGTAGTTGTGTTTTCTCAAGTTATTTCATTTGTATATATGAATGCAACATAGGGAGGTTAGAAATGTACCATTTTCTTTCTTCTTTCTCAATGGGTTCTACCTGATTGAGCCATGGGTGAAAATTTGGGTAACATTTTTTGGCGACATCAGTTGGATGTTTGCCTGCTAAACATGTAAACTAGTGGCCTAGACCTGTCCATTGGGCATGGAGTCACTTGATAACTCAGAGGTTGACTTAAAACATTAGCTTACAAAAATTATAATGTAGTTTAAGGTTCATTTCCTAAGGACTTGCAAGCTAAGGCACACAACCTTAGGACAAGATACAAGGACTTACTGAGACTCACTATCTCAAAGTAGGATACATGAAAATTATAATGAGAAATATGAACATGAATTGCTTATGAAAGTATCATCCAACATATGTTGATGTTGCAATCCACTTTTCACACAATTATTCCATCATACAGATTTCACACATTTCATCTTCAACATACTGCTCAATTACAATTCATTATACATAAATCCCATCACAAATGATTTTGATCTTCTATAAATATACTTCGCAACAACTCAAAATATTGATTAGATTGGTTTCAAGATGACCTTTAAAAGAAATGTATTATATCACACAGGTAAGCTCCAAACATATACAATATGAAGAGAAAATGAGTTGCAGAACAATACATGACATATCAAGACCAAAAACCATATCAACACATCCTCCAAATCAATATTAATTGATCAAGACCAATCACAGTTGAAGGAAACAATCATGTCATCCCAAACAATGACAACACCACCAAAACTGCCAACTGTTCAACTTTGCACCATTGGGAAGAGACAAAAAACTTTATGCAAACCAAGATGTGAGAATTTTAGACTATGCACAATATATCTTCAACCATCTTTTAAAATAACTGATTATTAAGTACTGGCACAAGAAGACAAACATTTGAACTTAAGAAAATAAAGCATCCTGAAACTAACTGTACAACTCTTTCATATGAAAATTGCACCTGTAGACCACCAAACCAATAGATACAACAATATAATATGCTTTGAGCATTACTGAACATGTCCAAAAAACCATAAGGTCAATAATTCAGTTCCGAGGGAATGTAGAGCATTCCGTCAAGATTTCATCAATACTTTACCTTTCCAGTGCACATACCAGAACTCAGTTACTTTGAAATTTCAGCGTGAAAGGTGTAATGACTTGAATTCTTGAATATAACACCTTCACACCTCGACCATCTTATCTTTTGAACCACAAGACAAAATATTTCTCCGCACAAGGATGCAAATCAAAACACTATGACAGAGTATAGTCTTCAAATACCTTAGCAAAGCTTCTACAACATATCTCCATGTGTGGTGCACCAAATAATAGTAATATCATTGTAAACATATTGTAAACACATCAGAACATGTGTTCTTTCCCCCACATCACTCATAGACATCAAGTTGATCATCATTCTTCCATATACTATAGATATCTTTGCAATTCCACTATCTTTGGTGTATATATAAACTTCAACATACTAATTTAGCATCAATGACAACCAATCTTGAGTTGACATCAATGACAACACTTATTGCCAACGATCTCCTCATTTTTCATTGATGGCAACACCACCCATATCTACAATTCTTCTCTTCCACTTTGACATCAAGGGAAAATGGCATACTATCTTCTACTTTTTTAAGCCCAAAAACTATATAAATTCCCCCTTACTATATGATTTCTATAAATAATACTCCCCTTGAGTTGGAGCTGCCCAAAATTGATGCTTAAGTTGTGTCAAAATTGCAACCTAATTTGCTTTTGCTAAGGTGAGAATGTGATTTTTACATTCAAACTATATACAAAAGCAATGCAAAGCCTCCACCAAACACTCACATTTGACACAAAATTGTGGTTCTACAAGCATTCATTTTAGCAATCTGCTACACGAAATTCCTATCGCTATAGGAACTTGCAATATCATTCAAACATTAAATTGTGACTTCACCATTAGATTGTATTATACCATGATAGGATGAATAACCATAATGAAATAGAAACACCATTTTATTAATACTTGGCGATGACATGCAAATACAAATAACTCAATTCCACAAGAATCATTCTCTCTTCTTCTTATAGACCCCTCGGCCTCAACAACCCCTATCAACCATCTCCCTTATAAATTCTACCCCCACGTAATTCCCTATCACTCCATTTATTCCCTTGTCTTCTTCCATTTTTATTGGTAGAGCTTGACACCTCTTTACTATCACCCTTGACCACTTCAAAGTCTTTGACCACCTTCATAGATTTCTTCTCTGGCCATCGCCCTCACATTACTTTATCAACCTTTACTATTTTATCGACTTCTCATGCTGCTGCTTGGAAGTCTATTCGCCTTCCTCAATGATCACTCTATTCTTTTAGCATCCACTTATTACCATCTTTTTGACTTCTCTTTTCATTCGTGCTACCACCTTTCATTTTTCATACCATTGCGCCACCTTTTAACTTCCTCGTTTCAACCGACTCTCTAATTCCTCATAGTTGCTACTTCATAACAACCTATAGAATGAATTGGCCTCTTCCATAATTGAAATAAAATCGCTCACAAGAAAAATGAATCAACTCAACAACTGAACCACCATCGAACACCTCAAACCGACACGTAACACTATTGGTTTTGGAAGATAATGTCAAAAATGAAAAACCATTATGAGAATAAGCTCATGTCACTTAGGCGATAGGAGATTCCAAATCTACCACTTTGTGACGAGAAGATAAAAATGTAATGCGACAGAAAAAACACCCACAAACCAAAACGTCCCAATCAACATAAAACTCAAACCAAAATTTAAGGGACGACGATGCCCTTGCATCAGACTTCCCAGGGAACAAAAATCATGTGCTCCTGCACATGGAGTCCACAATGTCATCTTCTAATTCCAATTTCTTTTTCCACACTTTCCAATTGTTCATCCTTTTCGATTTGGAACTTCCATATTGGAATTGTTGCCTCAGAAATTTCTCAATCTGTATTCTTCTACTTTGTTCTCTCTGTGCATACTTCCTCCTTCGATTTTATTTTTCACATCCCCACCATGTTGTCTCTTCTTCATAGTCTTCCATCAACACAAACCCAACTAGAAATAAAATTTTATCCTTGCTTTGTATAAAATAATTTACCTCGTGAATATTATCTAGGACCACATCATCTTCATCCATGTTAGTTACTTGTCCTTTTGCTACAATATTAATTGAAGCTTTTGCACTTTTATTCATTTTTGCGACCACTTCATTTTTCTTTGCTGCTTCATTATCTTCCTTATTTACCGTATTATTTACCTTCAGGCTTCCATCTATAATCTTCTCCAACCATTCTGCTTCAATTTCCATAAGCTGCAAAATTAAATCATCTTTGCTTGCATCATTCAATGCAATTTCAAATTCCTCTACTAGGCTCTTTTCACTTTCATTTTTACTGTCCTCTCTTTCTAGTTGGTTATCTTCAGAAGTAAAAGCAAGATTTTCACCATCTTCAAATGCTACCTCATATTGAACACCATCTTTCATCAAATGAACAGATTTGAACCTTTGAGAATCCTTCTTTTTATCTTTTTTTGTCACTAGGTGATCTCCTTCCTCAACATCATCACTTTTGTCGGCTACCTTATCTTTAAATTCTGCCTCTTCCATGCTTCCCTTTAGAATGCATTTATCGTCATCTTTTTTACTCTTTGTTGCCTCAACTTTCCATCTATATTTTTTGCAATCACCACCTTATTAGGAATATTTTTTCCAAAATATCCATTCGTCTTGCAATCTCTTCCCATACTTTTCAGAGCTTTTTTCACTCCTTATAGTCCTAATATATATCCCAATACGAGATTATCATAGGCCTTCTTACCCTAATACCCATCAAGAACACACTAAGTGCTTGCTGCCCAGATTTTTCAGGGCTCTGATACCAATTTAATGCAAAGCCTTATCCAAACACTCACATTTGACACAAAATTGGGGTTCTACAAATATTCATTTTACCAATCAGCTACATGGGATTCCTATCGCTACAGGAACTTGCAATATCATTTAGACATTAAATTGTGACTTCACCATTAGATTGTATTATACCATGACAGGATGAATAACCATAATGAAATAGAAACAACATTTTATTAATACTTTGCAATAACATGCAAATACAAATAACTCGATTCCATAGGAATCATTCTCTCTTCTTCTTATAGACCCCTCGGCCTCAACAACCCCTATTAGCCATCTCCCTTATAAATTCTGCCCCCATGTAATACCCTATTGCTTCCTTTATTCCCTTGTCCTTTTCCATTTTTATTGGCAGAGCCTAATGCATCTTTACCATCACCCTTGATCGCTTCAAAGTCTTTGACCACCTTCGCAAATTTCTTCTCTAGCCATCACCCTCACATTACTTTATCAACCTTTACTGTTTAATTGGCTTCTCATGCTGCCACTTGGAAGTCTATTTGCCTTCCTCAATGATCACTCTATTCTTTTAGCATCCACTCATTACCATATTTTTGACTTCTCTTTTCATTTGTGCTACCACCTTTCATTTTTCATACCGCTGCGCCACCTCTTAACAACTCTCTAATTCCTCACCGTTGCTACTTCATAATGGCCTCTAGAATGAATCAGACTCTTCCATAACTGAAATCAAATCTCTTACAAGACAATTGAATCGACTCAACAACCAAACCACCATCGAACACCTCAAATCGACACGTAACACTGTCAGTTTTGGAAGGTAACGTCAAAAACGAAAAACCCTTATGAGAATAAGCTCCTATTGCTTGGGCAATAAGAAATTCCAAATCTACCACTTTTTGACAAGAAGATAAAAATGTAATGCGATAGAAAACTGTACCCACAAACTAAAAATTCCCAATCAACATAAAACTCAAACCAAAATTTAAGGGACAATGATACCCCTGCATCAAAAAGTCTTCAACCTCATCTACATTTTTTGGAGCTTTCATTTTTTGACCAAAATTTTCTGCTTTATCAAGCAATCCAAATAATGAAGCAAGTATTAGGCTTACTACTTCCCTTAATTGACCAAACTAATTCTTTATTTTCTGTCTTTGATCTAGAATCAAAGACAACTGCACATGAATATTTTCTATTTAAGCCCTTATTTATCGATCCTTATCTTTTGACAAATCATTTATTTTGACCAATTGAGTAACTTGTGACTCAATGGAGTCAATCCATAACCTTTGATTTTCTTGGTGGAGCTTGGCCATTTCAAACAAAATTGATAAAGTTTAATGACTTCATCAACACAATTCTTGAACATTTTCAAAATTTTCTTGTAGTTTATTGTGTGCACTAGCACACTGGTCAGATACCTCAACCATTATCTTATCAATTACCTTTCTCAAAGCCTCTTTCTCTACCTTTTGTTCAATGTGTGAAGAATGATCCTTAAAAGAATCCATTAGCAACTTCAATTTATGTCCCAAAGGAAAGGAAGAATATATGTTCACCTCAGGTAAACCTTCTTGAATGATATTCACAACATCATCAATCAATCTACTCTTTGTCATGTGTTCTTGTAGAATCTCCTTCCTTGTGGAAGCATGCAAAATATCTCTAAGTTGTAACTTGTGAAGGGGGGAAATTTTTGACAAGTCGACTTGCCCTTCATGGGTAGGGATTTGTAGAAGTTGGGGTGTGACCACATGTTGAAACTACATCTACATCCCGAGTAGATCCTTGAAAGAATATGAGGATGAAGATCCTTGACCAATATCGACAAAATAATCTTGCTTCTCAACTGTCTTTTCTTTTTCATCTTGAACATTCTCAGGTTATCCTCTTTCTTTTGTTCATCACTTCTTGAATTCTTCGAAGGGGAAATATTATGTTCCTTATCAAAAATAGTGTTCCCTGGAGAGGAGATACTCACTTCACCTTGATCTTCTGGACTTTGTGCATGAGTATTCTCGAGAGGAGCAGTCTCCTCATTCTATTTACCATTTTTCTCTTTCTCTTTTTTCCTCTTCTTTCTCTTCTTCTTCTTCCATTTTTATACCAGAGAATTCTTGCATTTTGTGTACATCAAAGACACCTTCTACTTCTTGAAGTCCAGAGGGTCCTTGTACTTCTTGTTGACTAGATATACTTTGCCTATTTTTATTTTTTGGAAGAGGCATATTTTTAGTTTCTTGTTCATCTGGAGGCTCTTGTGCACTTATTTCAACATCAGTATCATGTATTTTTGGAGGTACTTGTGAATCAATAGTCACCTCAGCCCTCTTCATCTCTTCAAGAATTTTGGCTGTCTTTTCTTCTGTTTCTTTCTCCATCCTTTTTATCTCTTCTTTATCTTTAACCATTAGAGTGTTTATCCTTTGTTTGATTATGAATTCTTTTGCCCGATACTGAGATAATTTGACCCTTTCTTCATGAGAAATAGATATACTGGCCTTCTCTAATCCTTGTTGCCTCATCTTAGCTTCTTCAACAACAACTTCATTCCTTTTGTTACTTAGTACATTTGCTAGACTTGCCGAAAGTTGATCAATGATTTCATTTAGAGCCATATTAAAGTTGTTTATATACATAACTATTTCCTTTTCCATTATGGTTTTATCAACAGGGGACATCTCATCATAAAGAGTAACAACTTATTTCAGTGCATCACATTGTAAAATTACATTGATAGTAGCCTCAAGTTGTAGAGGTTCATGTTTAGGTGTTTCTGGAGGAGCCTTCTTTGTTTTCTTTACTTCTTCATTTTCTTCTTCTTTAGATGTTTCTTTTTCTTCTCCTTGTCTTGTTCTCTTATTTCTTCTCCTCAATATATAATATTTCACTTTTTTCTTCTTCATCTTCCTCATCATCATCCATATTCACTAGATTAATCTTCCCCCTTTTTTCCATTTGTTTATATATTAGTTTCTTCCTTTTTTTAGTCTTAGTTTGTGTCGGTACTTTAGTAACAACCCTTCTTCTACTAGGAGGTATTTGAGGAGGTTCGAAAGCTATGGTAGTGGTAGATCTACTTGTCCTTCTAGGAGTTGGTATAGTAGTAGTGGCTTGAGATGCTTTCGCATGACCCTCAGGAGAGCCAAACACCTTTTTCAACTCAAAAATAATCTTCCCCACACTCTTCTCCACCTTTTCTTCTACCTTTTTCTTGATTTTCTTGTTGGTTATTTCATAACATGTCCCAAACATCTAAACAGTGGGATCCTTAGGTTTGTTGAGCAGCATGTCAACATATGCAACCTAGTCAGGTCTGGAGACATCATAGAGAAACTTTGTTATCCATGAAGTTCTTGGCTCAATTTCCTCCATATAAATATTATCTTTATCTACCATAAAATTAATTACATTCTTATATATTTCCACAAGTTGTGAGGGTATCCTATCCCTCTTGTACATTTCATTTTGAAATGTTTTGAAGAAACCCCAAAACATTATGTCACATTGTTTACTGTCTAGAAAGATACACATATGATCCCTAACTTGATGTGCAACATGAATAATCTTTCTGCAGACCCCATTCTTCAAACTAGGTATTTCCCTCAAGAAATATAACATAAGAAAAATAATAAAAGTGTTGTACCAAGAATTATAGTGTGAATCCTTGGTTTTTTGTAAATTTTCTAGCAATTTCTACTGCAAAAGCTCACAAAGGTTATACTATTTTCCTTACTTCACCATTTGATGAGAAATGAATATGGTGATGGCGGTAGTGGGCCCTTCTTTGTTGGAATAGTAAGCCTTATATGCAATACCCATTATGGCATACCAAACCCCTATGTATGAGATGTCATCTATAGTTAGGGTTCTTTTGTCAAATTTAGCTGTAGTGAGCTTGATGACTTCTTCATTCTTTATATCCTTTAATGCTGACACGAGTTTGGTGGAGCATAATCCAATCACAATCTTGATAGCTTCTTTTGTGATTGGCGGGGTTGATCAATCCAAAATATATCTTCATGAGTTTGGTTTAAGGCAATTCTGACCCATTCATCTTCAAAGCAAAAATTAGGGAAACCCTTCCACACATAAACCCTTTGCTTCCACATTCACATATTTCAATTTGACCTAAAAATAATTACCCAAGAGATGATTGTACTTGAACTCTTCTATATTCAAATGATTGTACTCTCTCGGCTAAGAGTGAATATAGATATGGACATCTTCATAATGAATCACATTGATCGAAACATGAGAGATGCTCCATCTTTGTCGGTCATAGTAGATATGTATGGATGTTTCTTAAACTTTGGCCTTGGATTTTCAACAACATCAATGACAATTGGTGTAGCCATGATAGCACTATCTAAAAACTATGGTTTTATAGGAAAACCAAAGAAATACTTGTGAATATTGTCATCAGGGTTAGCATGCAACTCACCAAGAACCTTCTTCACTCCCTTAGCTATTACACACACTTGATATCATTAAATGAGATTAAATGATCCAAAAACCACATAAAAGGTTTTTTAAAATCCCTAACTTTTTTCCATAAATACATTTGTACTTAATTAGGTGAACCTTCTGTTAGACTTATCCATGTCACCATAGGGATAGAATAAAGATCATCACACCTCCATAAATCATTCTTTTGCTCCAAAATTATTACCAAAATATTCATTGTTGCTTAGAAATTATGCACACCAAAGGAATTGATTCAACTTATCTTCTATGCTAAAATATTCAACAACCTATTCTTTTTAGGAGGCTAAAGGGTTTCCAAATGAAAACCCCCCTTGAGATAATACTCCACCTCTTTAGTTACCATAGGGTCCATTTGCACCTAGTTGAGGTACATATTCATTTTTGACTTCACTTTCTTCCTTCTTCTGCCATACCTTGTTCATCACCTTCTTTTGTTGATTAGAGTCAATCTTATTTTCAGGAGAAAAAGGTCTTACATTCTTTCCCTTGCAGGGTCTTGCAATTGGTCCTAGTTTATTACAATTATAGAAAATGATACTAGTTTGCGGAGCATAGTTACTTCTCACATTAGATCTACAATCAACAACCCTATGACCAAACTTGTTGCATGTGTGGCAATAACCATAGAAGGATTAAGAATTCATAGCATTACTATTCCTTATCACTTTACTTTTGCATTCATTAGCCTAGTGACCAAATTTATTGCAATCATAGCACTGACCATGAAATGATTGAGAAATTATAGCATTGTACCTTGGGGATCTAAATGATTTTTGACTCATCTTGCTTCTACATTCAACAACCTTATGAACAATCTTGTTACAAGCATATCAATTACCATTGAACTGGGTAGTAGAAGTTTTCTTAAGAGTAGGTGCCCTGAAATTCTTCTTCTTGTTCCGGATAGGAGTGAATCCATCTTCTTTCTTGTTAACAACCTTGGTCTGTCTTTGTATTTTTAGAGGAATTATTCTTAGAATATTCAGTGTTAGTATTCTCCTCCTTTGTATTAGACTTTCCTTCTGCTTTGAAGTTATCATACAAGTTTGCAGAATCACTAACTAGAGGAATTTTCCCATTTTCAAAACCAAGACTAGGTTTCTCTTTTGATGGATTTTGAGAGTTAATCAACTCATCAAGAATTTCAGAGCCTCCTCTCAGTTTTAGACCTTTGTCAATTTTCTCTTTTTCTTTTTCTAGTTCTTTTCTTAGAGTGACAATCTCTTCCTCAAGCTTTGAACATTTAGTAGTCTTATCATTGAGCTTCGTATTCAAGTAGTCCTCAATCCTCTTGCCTTCTTTAATTTTAAATTTTAAATTAGAGATCATATCTTCAACTTCTTTGACTTTAATCTCACATCTATTTCCTCCTATTTGAGCTTTTAGCTTTTTTCCTCAATTTGACAATTGTCTCCTTTTTTTTTTTTTCCATCATGCACCCATATTTGATATTTAATGTTCTTTCTTCATACAGATCTTCAAGAGCAGACTAGAGCTCTCCTTCAAAATATACTTCACAATATTCTAGATTGATGTCCTAACCTTTAGGTTCCATTGCCTCTAGATCCAGTTCTAGAATTTACATATCATTGATCTTTGCTACAAACCCCATGTGTTCAAGTGCGAGATCTACCTCAACTATTAACTTATCAAAGGCACTTAGATTTGATACCAATTATTGAACAAACGCAGTGTTGAGAGGGGGGTGAATCAACATACATTAAAACTTAACCATTCTATTTGTAGATTAAATGTCACATCACATTAACTGAAAGAAGGGAAAAGATGAAAACATGCACAACAAAATGACACCAATATTTTTACGTGGAAAACCCAATGAGGGAAAAACCACAGTGAGAGTTAACTCACAATATATGAAGCTCAATTATTACACAAATTATAATGTAGTTTAAGGCTCATTACCTAAGGACTTGTAGAATAAGGCACAAAACCTTAGGGAAAGATACAAAGAGCTACTAAGACTCACTATCTCAAAGCAGGATACATGAAAATTATAATGAGAAATATGAACATGAACTGCTAATGAAAGAAGCATCCGACATATGTCGATGTTGCAGTCCCTTTTTCACACAATTATTCCATCTTAAAGACTTCACACACTTCATCTTCAACATGCTACTCAATTCCAATTCATCGTACATCAATCCCATCACAAATGATTTTGATCTTCTATAAATATTCTCCACAACAACTCAAAACCTTGATTAGGTTAGCTCCAAGATGACCTTTAGAAGAAACATATTATATCACACAGGTTGGATCCAAACATATACAATATGAAGAGAAAACGAGTTGCAGATCAACATATGACATATCAAGACCAAAAACCGTCTCAACACATCCTCCAAAGCAAGAATAATTAATTAGGACCAATTGCAGATGAAGGAAACAATCCTATTGGCCCAAACAATGACAACACCACCAAAACTCCAACTGTTCAACTTTGCATCACTAAGGAGAGACAAAAAAATTTATGAAAAACAAGATGTGAGAATTTAAGACTATGCACAATATCTCTTCAACCATATTTTGAAGTATCTGATCATTAATTGCTGCCCCGCAAGAAAACAAACACTTTGAATTGATGAAAACATAACATCCCAGAACTAATTGTACAACTCTATCATATGAAAACTACACTTGTAGACCACCAAACCAATAGATACAAAAATATAATATGCTTTGAGAATTACTAAACATGTCCCAAAAACTACAAGGTCAATATTTCACTTTCAAAAGAATGCAAAACATTCCAACAAGCTTTCATCAACACTTTACCCTACCAGAGCACAAACCAAAACTCAATTACTTAGAAATTTCACCATGGAAGGTGTAATGACTTGAATTATTGAATATAACACCTTCACACCTTGAACATATCATTTTCTAAATTGTAAGAAAAAATATTTCTTTGCGGAAGGATGCAAACCAAAACACTATGGCACAGTCATAGATTATATTCTGTGAATACCTTAGCAAAGCTTCTACAACATATCTCCATGTGTGGTACACCAAATAGGAGTAATATCATTGTAAAATTATTGTAAAAATTTTAGAACATGTGTTCATGCCTCCAAATCACTCACATACATCAGGCTAATCATCATTCTTCCATATACTATAGATGTATTTGGAGTATATACAAACTTCAACATACTCATTTGGCATCAATGACAACCAATCTTGAGTTGACATCAAAGACAACACTTATTGCCAACAAAAGACCAACCCTAGTTGGTTGGAGGTCTGTTCATCATAGATTTTTGCGGTTTTGATTGTTGGTTGATTTTTGGAGGTAAAAATATGAAGATTTATTCAATATTTTCATATGGGTTTGAGAGTTTTGGCTTGATGTGAGGTTTATGCCATTTTTCTATGAGTTTGGAGTTGATTTAATTTATTTTTTGAGGTCTAATTGTTGGAAGCTTGAGTTATTTGGGTGTTATCATTGATCTCAACCCCTTGCATGAAGATAATGATTGGAATGCTTCTAGTGTTGATGATGTCAACCCATAGCATTAGAGTTGTTGGAATCTCAAAGTTGTTGGTATTGATGTCAACACAATGTTGGTGTTGTCATTGATGTCTTTAGTATAGTTGCAAAAGTTGTGTTTGGAGAGAGATGGATATGCAATAGTTGATGAGAGGCATTGCATATGCTACAAATGTTTTATAGAGATGTCAGTAGTGTTGCTGATGCAATTGGTTCACTTGGTTTCCAAATGCTTTTGAATGCAAATGAATAAAAGAGAGTTTAGTGTGACATAGTGGTGTTCAGTGTTCTACTTTGCATTTCTTCATGGTTGAAGATATGCTTGCATGGTTTGGATATGATGATTAGAGGTGTTCAAAGGTTCCATATCTAGAGTTTTAGGTTTTGTATCATTCTGTAGTGAAAGTTGTTTTTGACAATATAACTGCTTGGTGAAATAGGGTGTCTGGGAGAAATGAGATTGCTCCACATTTCTCTGCAATGAAGGTTCTTGTCCTTTAGATAACTGAATGTGCTTATATGTTTTGTATCTAC
>VDFB02225925.1:0-14511 GCA_007258455.2 Sequoia sempervirens | reverse complement strand
GTCCCACTCAAGGCATGCAATTAGCCGGATTAAGCTGTATTTAATGATATTTGTTAGGTTTGTATTAAAAAACACACTTAATTATGACCTGTAAGTGCATAAAGGGGCCAAATAAAGCATATGAAAGGTGTAGTTATTGATGTAAAAACTAGAAAAGTGTGAAATTTTGTTACAAGACTTTACAACACTTCATAATAAGACTTGGTAAGTGATAAAAATGGGATATTTAGATGAATTATAATAAGAAGAGTCTAGAGAAGTGTAGAAATGTGTTACAACACTTCACAACACCTTTACAAGACATCTTAAATTCTTAATAATTTAAATATTCAATACCTAATGTGAATGTGTAAGTCATATTACAACATTAAATCTAAGCAAGATAGGCCAAGCATCATAGGAAAAAGACCCAAATGATTGTGAAAATGTCCAAAGATCCATTTTTCTATGGTACATTTATCCCCCACTTTAGTGAAAGCATGAACTTGCTTCAAACTCACACTAAAGTAGCCATTCAAGAGAGGTCCAATCATACCCATGCATATGACAAAGGACAACAAAGATTTCAAAGGAGGTGGCTAAGCCCTGTGATCGTAAAAGATCCAAAATGTCCTGGACATAAGCACAAAAGGACACACATGCAAGGCGAATGACATGCAAATGTAACAAGATACACCTAAATACGCAATGGCAATAACTTGAAGGAAGAGAAGTATAAAGGTGGATCAAGATTCAATCATTTGTCCAACAACACGTTGTGGATCAGATCTGTTGTTTGTCCAAAAGAAAATGCATACCACCTTTGGGGTGAAAACTCATGGTTGTCTGCCTGATGAGAATGCCCAAAAGGTGAGAAACATATGCTCAACTAGTATGTACTCACAAACACACAGGTGGCTATGGGGAAAATCATGCCATGGAATGGACTTCCTCCTCAACCATACCAAAGTTATACCTCTTGATAATTTAATAAGGTGCCACAAAAATGGACACTGTAAATGCAAAATGGTGTAAGGTTTGTTCAAAGGGATTTTGCTTAGTTTGTGCAATGTCTCATCTTAGGGAACATCATTCTTAATGTCTCCAAGAGATGATAAGTGCAAATGGTCTCATATTGTTTCCAAGAGAGGACAAGTGCAAGGTCTCATCCTAGGGAACATTCTACCAAATGTGTCCAAGAGAGGGAATCACAAGAAAAAGAAAATCGCACAATGAAAATGTGAGTGTCGGCGTATTCCCCCACTTTCAAGGAGTTGTGAAACCATTACGTGGAGCAATTTCTTTAAATTAGAAAGAAGACATGAGAGCTTATTCGGGAGAGTCCCTATGCCAAGTCATATGTTTTCGATAGGATATGTCATGAATAAGGTAGTATGTCACATGCGAGCCAACTTAAGGCATGTCATGCACATCCCAAGCTTGCTCTTATATGTTCATGAAAGTTTAACGACTAGCCAAAGGAGGCAACAACAAGTGACATACAAGGACAAGGCTACGTATCCC
The DNA here is from genome assembly GCA_007258455.2 of Sequoia sempervirens. Classification (NCBI taxonomy): domain Eukaryota; kingdom Viridiplantae; phylum Streptophyta; class Pinopsida; order Cupressales; family Cupressaceae; genus Sequoia; species Sequoia sempervirens. Next base: position 13,008 of record VDFB02225925.1, on the reverse strand, counting down.
CTTTCCCACACTTAGTGTAGGACAAGGGTGAGCTGAAATGAGTGATAAGATGCATGGTAGAGTGAAAACTAGAATCAATTAGAGGAATGAGGTGCCCCCACATAAGGGATATTACCAAATTCCTTAAGATGTTTAATTTTACTACTCAAAGCCTTGCATTCATTAGTGGAATGGATGTGAAATCTATGATATGTGCAAAATGAAGTCTTGTAATAGAATTTCTTTCAAGTTCATGGGCGAAGGGATATCAAGTGATCTTGGAGGAGTCTCGACAAGATACCCTCTTGATCAAGGGGAGAAGTAGTTTATGTTGTTGGTGGCAAAGAGATGTATTGCTTAGTACAGGATGCCATACCTACGCTTGAGGTTCTTTAGATTGCAAGTTTTTGTTCTCACTCTTACGAGAGGAGGGAAAATATATCCAATGCAAATCTTTAGTGCTATGCGAGATGACATTGATGTTAAGTGAAGAGTTATTTATGTGTTTTGGTTAAGGGGAAAGATTAAGACTGGTAGTGTCAATCAGCTCAGGATGTACTACTATTAAGGTTGGTTTAGAAGGATGTTTTGTGATAGTATTGATGTTAAGGGATGGATTGTTTATCTTGATCAAAGGACAATAACCAAGACCATGATTCATTTGTTGTGTGTTAGGATCTATAGGATTGCAAATACCTTCTTCTCAAGCATCACATCCTTTTCCACTATATCCAAGTTGTTTCATGAGTTCATAACCTTTTCCATAAAGCTTCTTCATTTCTTTTGAAGTCAGTGGTTGTTCATGAATAAGGTCATCAAAAGTTGTTGTGTAACCTGATGTCTATTGTTCTAAAGTGGTTGATGTGGATGCTTGTGAAGGGTTGTTTGAGTTTTGTGTTGACAAAACTGCTTTTTCTTTTCTCTTGCTAGAGTCTTTGTGTATGATCTAGTATTATCCAAAGGAGGTGGGTGTGAAGTCTAAGGAACCCCAATCATCATCTAAGAGCTTTGTGACTGGTTCAAGGTGTTGGATGGGGTCCACTTGTGTGGTTGGTGTTAATGTGTTCAAGGGATTCTCTTTGTTTTTCTCAGTGTTTAAACAATTGTTTGGATGAGGGTTAGCTTCAAGTGTGTAAACTTTGTTATTGTATATGTATTTCATTTTACGATGAAGAGTAGAAGGCACACCATTCATTGCATGAATCCACAGTCTGCCTAAGAGAAGGTTATATGCAAGATCATCAGGCATAACACATGGGTTGGTGTTTCCAATGTGGCTACTCCAACCATAATAGGTAAGTGATCACACCAAGTGGTTGCTTCGTTTATATTGTCAAAATCCCTCATGGATGTTGATCGAAGTCAAATTTTTGATTTATTGACACCCATTCTATCAAGAAGGTTCACTCGGTGACATTAAGAGTGGAACAAGATTCACAAGAGTTCTCTTTAATCCCTTTTTGTTTCAGGCTGGAGTGATGATCATGCAAAAGATTCATTTTGTTTTTGTACATCCAAAGGAGGGAGCTCACTTTGGTGGAAAAAAAAAAAAATGTTAGCATTTATGGCTTGAATCATGGCTGCCATATCATTTGCTGTGTATTAGAAGGCAGAAACCTTGTTGCAAAGGCTTCTTGAATCATGTTGTGATAGTGAGGGGAGGGGTTTGAATAAGGTCCTATAATGCGATTTTAGAGCAATTTCTTTGCTTGTTCATCAAGATTATCGTAATTTTCCAATTCTTGTAAAGGCTAAATGAGGAGGGCCTCGCAAAGATGGGATTAGCCAAAGGTAAGGTTGTTGGGTTGGTTGCATGCATTGCGCATTATTTTAGTGTTTTTGATAAAAGGGGTAAAACGGGTTTTACAGGGACCCGAAACCACAACGTTTACAAAATAGAAAAGAGGACACAAAAGTCCGACCAAAAAGACCAGCTGCTCGAGAAAAGATCAGCAACAACCAAACGAAATAGACAAGAAAGGTCAAACCAAAAGGAATAGCAAAGTAAACACCAAAACCCCAACCATTAATTCAGAGTCTTGAGGACAAAATCCGTCTCCACCTCCAGATTCTACATATCATAGACACCCTTTTTAAAAATTTGAATCATCTTCGAAGTGGGGGGAACCTTTCGCTTTAGATTGGCTCTAGTTCTTTTGGAAATGCCTGCATCCGTATCCTGGCTTTTGTCCTCAGTTTCCTCCAGATCCACCACAAGAGACCCCTGCTGGGCTTTATCAAGCTTTTCAGTCATCGTGTTAATGATTATGGAATTGTGTCTTGCAATTCAGTTGTTTTGCTCAGCAACGGTATTGATGGTATTCTTGATATTCTCAACCTTGGAGTCAATATTTCTATTACTGTGATCTTGAACCCCACTATCCATATATTTCTTTTCAATCTCAGCAATCTTAGCACCCAGCTCTTCAATCTTGCTTTGAAGGGCCCAATTTTTAATTTTCATCTCATTAATTTTGGTGAAAGTCCATTCCAAGAGTTTGAAGTGGGACTCCGAATTGGTTTTGGCAAGGTTCAGAACATCCAGAGAAGGATCTTTGCCAATATTAGGACAAGTTTTCTCAGGGTTAGAAGTAACAGGGGAGTCATCATTAGCTAGATTATCCGGCTGAGGATCAGCGCTAAGCTCAGTTTTGTTGGCATCAGACTCCTCCAACTCAAAGGATTCTTCGGAATAGGAAACAAGGCTTTTGGCCTGGGGTTTCTTCTTAAAGGAGGGGCTATTAGGCTCAAGCTCGGCGTGGGATTTACCAAAAAGGGGAGTAGGGTTTTTGTTCCCAGAAGGGACAACATGCAAGTTAAAGGCTTTTCTAACTGGGCTAGAATTAGGCAGATACTCCGAGCCACTGGGCTCAGTATCGTCACTCTCATAAACAAGGGAAGTTTCCTGAATAGCGAGGGCAGGCATTTTTTGGAAGTGTTCAACAATCAACCTTATTAACCCAGTGTGCAGGATGGGGAATCTTTTAGGATTTTTCTTATTATCCTCCAAACTTTTCTTCAAGGAACAGAAAAGATAATAGGGGAGAGAGACCCTAACCTTGTAGCGAAAGTGGTTGAGAAGAGCAAAGTGGTAGCAGTAGACTCTGGTGAAGCGCCAGTCCACCGTTATATACTCCATGATGACCCGCAAAACCTTTCTCCAGATGGCCTTTATGGTGGCAGCATCGAAGTAGCTGTTTGCAATTTTAACCAGACTTAGCCTTTCTTTGTCCTTTTTAGGAAATCTAACCACGACTTCATCAGAAAAGGCCCTGTCCCTGAAGAACTTCTTCCCTTCAGTAGATAAGCCAGTAAAATCAGCGATAAGATTTTCGCTGAGCTCCACATTCTTGCCAAACAGGGTCAAGTTACCATTATTCCAATTTTTAACAAAGAGGTCTGTGGCCACCTGGTTAGAGTCATGGAGCTTCTCCAGGAAAGGAAGCAACCCTCTGCTTATAACCTTTTTCCAAGCCTTGGCATTTTTCATGTGTGTATCATAGCTGTCCAGTTTAGTTCACTTTTTGTCTCCTCCCATTTCAGCCGACACAGTGGGGTAGACCCAAACGAAAACTTTACTAAAATTGGCCCTGCCAAATCTAAGAACCCATACAGTGTGCAGAGCTTTCTTGCAGATTAAGCCGTTGGGCTCGGTTCCATGCACTCTAATGATTTTGATGTGAAAGATCCAACCTGTCCTCATTAAAGGGATAACATGTCGCTTTTCCATGTGATTTATCATAATTTATTAGGGCGCAGACATTAGAGTTTAGATCGCTGATATTAAGCCAAGTGCGCACATCTTTACTCGTAACCCCTTCATTAGTGAAAAAATCTGCAACAACATTGGCTTCTCTATAAGCATGTGATATTTTAACTTTGTCAAATTTGGCCAAATTCAAAATAGCTTCATCAACTCATGATTTAATGGTCCACAAGGGGGGAGACTTGCCACAGAAGCAGTCGATTATGTTTTTGGAGTCTCCTTCAAGCCACAAATTTTTAATATTAAGACTTTGGGCTAAATTTATGATGTGAAAAGCTCCAGCAGCCTCCGCTAGATGATTAGTTTGGGAACCAAGAGGAGAGGTCGTCGCTCCAATGAAATTTCCAAAGGAATCCCTTATAACTCCACCATAGCCCGCCGCCCCCAGATTACCTTTAGCAGCACCATCAAAGTTAGCTTTGACCCAACCGTTTGGCGGAAAAAACTAGCAAACACCCTCTCTGTCCTTCTTGGCCTTCATAATGGTTCTAGGAAAATTTAGACTAATGTTCCAATCCTTAGCAATAGTTAAGTCATAAAGCGAATGCTCCGCTTTCATAGGCATGTTGTCCTTCTAAACCAAGGCATTGAAATTTTCCTTCAAGAATCTGACAATTTTATCAAAGACAATATCCACAGAGTCTTCTTTACCTCTATAAATTTTGTTGTTGTGTTCTTTCCATAGGCCCCATGCAACATGAGGGAAGGATAAATCCCAAAAAATCCTGAGCATAGGATTTCTTGTCGGGGCTTTCCATTGAGTGAAGAAGTCTTCAATGGATGAAGGGAAAACCCAAGGAAGGTGCCATAACCTGATGATTTTTTCCCAGATAGAAGCAGCAAATGAGCAATGAAGGAATAAATGACGCACTGATTCCACCTCCATCTTACAAAGAAAGCATCTATTAGGAATTTGAAATCCGCGTTTACACAGGTTATCAATCGTGAGCACCTTGTTTTGGAGAAGGATCCAAAAGAAGATATCAATTTTAGGTATCAAATGTTTGAACCAAGCTTTAGACCAAAAAGGAGGACGGTCCATAGAAGAAGTAATCCTGGTAAAAACGGATGACACAGAAAAATTGCCAGAGGGTTCATCTATCCAAACCGCACGATCATCCAACTGCTCAGGACTAAGTCTAACTGCCAGCAGAGAGGACTGGATAGGAGCCAGAGCCTGACTAACACTGCACAAGTCCACCCAATTACCATTCACTTTGTTGTCTTTCACATAAGTTCCAAACCGAACCTTGCAAATCTCGGCCCAATCACTAAAGGAGTTGATTTTTATAATGGGCTCCTTAAAGAGCCATCTGTCCTCCCAAAATCTAGTATGATAACCATTTCTCACTTGCCATCCAATACCTTCATCCACAATCTTTTTTCCATTGATTATATTATTCCAGCATGTGGACCCTCTGGGCAGAAGGAGGGGGTCTTTCTTTATAATGGAGGAGTTGTTGTTTTCTAAATATTTGCTAGCCAAAATATCAATCCACTCCCCAGAAGAAGAGGAGATTCTCCAGATTTGTTTAGCTAAGAGGATTTTGTTAACTGTTCTGATTCTTCTTAAGCCAAGTCCTCTGGCCTTTTTAGGTGTACAAACCAGATTCCAGCCAATTAAGGGAAGTCTTTTTTTTCCTCAACACCCAACCAAAGAAATCTTTTTTGAATTTTTTCAATGGCCTTAGCAAATTTAACAGGAATCTTAAATAGGCTCAAGGCATAGATAGGCAAATTCTGAAGAGTGGCTTTGAGGAGCTGAAGTTTTCCGGCTTGACTTAGCAGTCTCCTTTCCAGCCCGCAAGCTTCTTGCTGAATCTTTCAACCAGCGAGAGCCAGAAAGACTCAGGAGGTTTCAAGCTTAAGGGTAGACCAAGGTAGGTGGCAGGAAAGGAATCCACCCTGCAACCCAGAATTCTGGCTATTTTAGCTTGTCTATGATCCGGAGTGTTGAAGAAGAACAAAGAACTTTTTTGATTGTTGATCAGCTGTCTTGAAACTCTCCTGTAATTATCAAGAAATTGTTTTATTGATTTGCCTTTAGATACCGTGGCTTTACCCATTAGCATAGTTTCATCAACGAATTGTTGATGGGAACACACCAGATTGCCCGAGGAAGGTTTGAGACCAGAGAGAAATTTTAAGTCAACCAATTTTTCAGATTCCTACCTAAACTTTCAGCCATAATAGTAAATAAGATAGGAGAGATAGGATCACCCTGCCTTAGACCTCTAGTGCTCTGGAAAAAAGAGGTGAGGGATCCATTGACCATAATCGATATGGAATCCATGGACACAAGTTGTTCCACCAATTGGATAACCCTGTCACAAAAACCAAAAGCCTTTAAAATTTTAAATAAGAAAGTCCAGTCAACTCTGTCATAGGCTTTTGAGATATCAAGCTTTAATAAAAAGCCTTCAGTCTTCGATTCAACTAAGGAATGAATATTCTCATGTACCGTAACAATAGAGTCAAGAATTTGTCTACCAGGGACAAAGCCATTCTGTTGAGGAGAAATCAAGGAAGGCAAAGAGTTAAAAATCTAGAGGTTAAGACCTTAGAGATGATTTTGTACAAAGAATTGCAAAGACTTATAGGCCTAAAAGCCTCAAAATTATTAGCTCCAGGTTTCTTGGGGATAAGAACCAAGAAGGTAGCATTTAATTCTTTTAGAAGACTTCTGGATCCAAAAAATTCTTTAACAAAATTTACCACATCTTCTTCTACAATTTTCCAGAGCCACTGAAAGAAAAATAAAGGGAAACCATTAGGACCCGGAGCTTTACTCCTTTCAAAGGAAAAGACAGCCCGCTTTACTTCCTCATTGGTGGGGATGGCTGTCAAAAAAGAATTATTTTCCTGGTTGATAATTCTTGGTATAGCTTCAACTAACTGATCCTGCTCATTTTGGTTTAATTCATCACTAGCCGAAAGAAGATGTTTAAAGAAGGACCTCGCCTGCTTTTTGATATCCTCCTCCTCCTCATACCTAATTCCATTCACATCTATTTGAGATATTATGTTTACAGCTCCGTGTTAGATGTCGATAGATGGAAGTACCTGTTATTTCTATCTCCTGCAGATAACCAAAGAGCTCTAGATCTTTGTCTCCAAAACTCCTCCTCCTTTCCAATTATGTCATGCATCTTCGTAAGGAGCTCATTCTCTTTTTCCTGAGTTTCATTCAAGTAACCCTCCTTCTGTATTTTAAATTGAACTTCTCCCAAGTCCATCTGTAGATCAGACTTAATCCTAAAGATATTCCCAAAAGAGTCCTTTTTCCATTTTTTTAGATTACATTTCACTTCCCTTAACTTTTTTGCTACTCTGAACATAGCAGTTCCTTGAATTCTTATATTCCACCATTTCCTTATTTCCTCTTTGAGAGTAGGATGAGAGATCCACATTTTTTCAAATCTAAAAGGAGTGTTCTTATTTTTTATAGGATCCGCAATGAAACTGATAAGAAAATGATTAGAACCAATTCTCGTAAGGGCTTTAAGGGAACAGTAATAATCAAAATACCAATGATTGGAGATTAAATATCTATCTAATCTAACCTGTATGAGATCCAGCCCCTTTCTACGATTAGACCAAGTAAAGGAAGCTCCATGAAGATCCAGATCAATCAGCCCTTGATTATCAATGAAATTCTAAAGATCCTCTTTACTTTCCAAATTGATCTGGGATCCCCCAAATTTTTCTCCATTCATTAAGGGTGTATTAAAATCCCCCATAACAATCCAAGCTTCACTATCAAAAATCCTCCTAAAGGCAACTAATTCTAGCCAAAAAGATTTTCTCATTCCTTTTCCATTAGGAGCATATATATTCACTTGAATCCAGCTGAAGTTATCTCTTATATGAGTAAATCTAGTGGCTATATGATTCGTACCTTCCATGATCAGATCACCTTTGATTGTGTGGCTGTTCCAGAAAGTCACAATGCCTCCAGAAGCGCCATTCGAATTATTACCCTAGTTACTGTAATACAGGAAAATTTTCAACTTTTCAATTTTCTCCTTTGACATTTTTGTTTCCTGAATTAAAAGAATATTCGGCTTGTGATCTCTTACGAAATTACGAAGAACATCCTGCTTGTGGGGGCTATTGAGTCCCCTGATATTCCAAGACATAATCTTCATTAAATACCAGGGGAGTTAAGACATTCCAGGATGGTTTTCTGAGATCCATCCGCAATATCCTAAAAACTATTTAGCTCTCTTTTTCTTTTTCGAGGACTTTTTTCCTCTTGAGTTCTTTACTGCCCCACAATCTGCCTTGACTCTTGATCTAGTAGAAATGCCACTTGGGGTCTTCCATTGTTTGTTTTTTTTTTGTCTTATTCTTTGATATATTCTCCTCTTTATCAGTCTCTTCTTGGCTATCTGTCTTTCTACTGGACTCCCAGTCCTTATCATTTGGTATTCTTTGTTCCCAATAAAGTGTCCATGTTACCATTCTTTTGACAAGCTAAGAAATTACTAGAAAGATCTGTTGAGTGATCCAGATTTTCAAGGGAGTCCTTAACCCTATCAGTGGAAATGGAATCCATCAGGTTCACAACTCCCTGAGGGGGAGATGGGGAGGGAAGAGGAATATTCAGTACCAAGGACAAGCCCTTGCTAGGGATATCCTCTAGACCCAGGATCTCTTCGTTTCTATCAGAAGGGACTGTCATTTGGGATAAGGAAGTAGAAAGGTTCCGGTCTCCTCCAACTGAGGTCTCCTCATTTGAATCCCTTTCCTTAGATGGAGACATTTTAACAATATTCATGTAATGAAGATCATTAGGAATCTCACCTTTAGATTCTATGACCACTTCAATCTCTGGAGAGATACTCTGAGTATCAGACTCTTTGTTTTCTAGTTCCTGCTCTTTATTTTCCTTCCTTTCTTCTCCTGAATCATGCTTTTTTTTCCACGCCTTTTTTCTAAGTCCTACTGGTTTATCTTTCTCTGAGGTGGCATTTAGGGGACACTTTTTTGCCCAGTGACCAAATTTTCTACATTTGAAATAGGCAAACGGAATTGTTTCAAACTCTATACTATGTACCTAGGAACCCAGTTTAGATTGGATCTCAATCGAAGATGGTAGATCTGCTTCCTGGGAGACTCCCACAAAAATCCTCGCAAAAACCAATCTCTTTCTAGCAGCTGTCATTGAGTCAATCAAAAGGAGCTCGCAATACCATGAAAGATGTCTTCACTCCAATATTCCAAGGGTAGGCCTGGAAGTCTAACCCAAACTAGGACATTCTCAAAGATGGAATCCGGTAGATCCAAGTTGGAGGACCACTTCTTTAAAGCCAGGGAAGATTTCCCTATCACCCAAGGACCTCCACTTCTAACAGCCGTGATGTCCTCTCTACAAGTAAATTCAAATGAAAAAAAACCCTTTGGAAGAGCAACAACTGAGACTTTCCCGCTTCTTCTCCATTTATTTTTAACAAACTCCCTGACCACTTCAATATTTGGTCTAGGGCCCATGAACTTCCCAACTAGAGTTCGTTCCATTAGGGCTATATTATGGTCAATGAGCAGATCTAGAATAGAAATAACAAACTTACCTCTGACTGGGGACGAGATGTTTTGCACTAGAGGGAAAGATGATTTTCCATTAGGTTTTACCCCGAACAGAGAGGTCCAGGGTTTGTGATTGCCTCCAATGCCGCTTGTGGTCCCCTCTCCCCCTTTAGCTTTCTCATTTTTATCGGTGGAGGATGTAGCAGGGTTAAACTCTGGGTTTTCCTTTCCCCAGTTCCACTCAGATTTTGTTCCCGGTCCACATCATCTTGGTCATCCTTACCTTGCTTCCACTTGACTCCAGCCTCGACTGACCAGATTTTTTGATCTTGCTCCATTTCCCTTTTCTGCTTTGAATTTTGAAATCCTTTTTCTCCCACGCCTGCTCAGTGTTCCGCCATCACAATTTTCTTGCTTAAGCCACAATTTTCTAGTACATTATATGTATGAGCAAGTATTATGACTCAGATGTTGAAACATTATTCTTAGGTGGATAGAGGATTAATTCGGGTTTGTTTTGAGTTTGAGGTTGGTGTGAAGGGGGATAAAGAATGAGTTGAGGTTAATAATGTTAACATCCCTTAGAGAGTGAGAGTCTATATCATTATTTTTATTCTTTTCTTACATCATGATATCCTTCCTAGGAGGAGAACTACAAACCGAATTTTCTTGACATTCTAAGGTTGGTTCTTCTAAAAGGACTTCATCGCAAATAGGAGAATGATCAATGGTTGAGTTTTCTTGCCCAAGAAGGGTTTTGTTAGGTGAAGGATGACAACTAAGATTATCATGACCATCATGGAATAGGTTTTCTAACACCAAAGTATCATCTTCACAACAATGAGAAGTACTAGGAGAAGAAGAAATTGTAGTGTCATGATTATCTATGGTTGTGTTATGTTGGTAATGAATGTCTTGTCCATAAATAGAGGTAAGAGGAGAGAAACAACTTGGATTCTCAAAATTCTCATTGATTGGTTCTTCTAATTGATTGGTTCTTCTAACACCAAAATATCTTCTTCATCAATAGGAGAGATATTAGGGGAAGAACAAATATGATCACTAGGAATGTCCAAGGTTGTATTCTCTTCCACTAAAACACTCTTAGAGGGATAAGATAGGGTACGTTTCCTAATATGTCTAGTTATGTAAGATACTAGCATTGTGTGAACAAGAATGAAAAACACTTGTAACCATTTCATGCATTCTTTCAACAATATAAACAATGTATGTACAAAAATGCAAAGCATTCTTATCCAATTTATGCAAGATTTGAAGAATGTACACAATGTATATGCAAGAATGAAAACCACTTTTACCAAACTAATGCAAATTTTTATGAATAGAAACATGACATATGCAAAAGTGAAAAGTACTTTTATCAATGTTATGCAAAATTTCAGAAATGTGAGCATTTTCATATCTAATGATGTTTGTAATTGAAGTGATTTGAAGAATGAGTAGTGTAAAATGATGTTTTTGGCCTAAATGCATAAAAAAGTGTTCCAGAAAATTTCCAGACTTATAGTATATGATACTAGGAGGTTTAGGAAGCGCAAAAATGAGGTTTCTAATGTCGTGACAGACAGTGAAAAATTTGGACAGGGACTAATTCGCCCAAAATGGCGAATGAGTCCTAGTAAGGGTTTTTGTTCAAATTTTTTAGAAATTTGCAATTGATTTTGATGATTTCTATGTTGGATGGTTTGAAAACAAATGAAAATACAGTTTTCAGGTGCTTCTCAATGATTTGAAAGACAAAAATGCAAACAATATGCACTTTGACTAATGCAAAAAGTTGAAACCCTATAATGCAATGCAAAGTTAATGTAAGAAAATCTAGGAAATGAAAGACCCTAAATCAGAAAATAAAGTGTTCTTCATGTTGAATTCACCAAAATGTAACAAATATTTTTGGCACCCTAATCTTTTCTAGCACTTCAATGGTTTTTCGTGCCTAAAAGGAGATAGAAGGGCCAAAATAGGCAATTGTCACACTCAAAGATAATGCAAGAGTAGATGAAATATGAATGAAGTATGCCAATGTAATGATCTCAATGTAATAAACTAAAAAATTAAATGAGTTACGAATGCAAAACCTAAGAAATGTAACTTGTTTGAAAACACATTATGATATGCAAAAAATACCTAGAAAGATGGATAGAAATGCAAGTAAAACAAAATAGAAAGTTGTAAAACTAAATGTGTGCACCTATAAGCTTTTTGAGGACTAGAAATTTCCCTAAAATTTTGAAGATGCTAATTTTTAGGCTGATGGAACTCATTCACCATTTTGGATGAATTAGTCCCAATTCTGGAAAATTGCATTGGTGCCTATTTTAGCCAAATGGGTGTCCAAATTCCTAGGAAATAGGCGACAAAGGGTTCGTTTTACTTGCCAATTTAGGAGAATTAGTCCACTTTGGCTTTTCTAAAAACTCAAAAATGGAATCTGGAGCTCTCGGTCCACTCAATCTACACCTCTAGGTGTTCAGATTTGAAACCCTAATTTTTAGCATTGTTGGTGACTTTTTGTGTTGATTTTGGCCTTGCAAGAGTAGAGATGACTTCAACAGGTTTGCAACCTAATCTTCAATCATTTCCAAGCCTTCAAGGTACCTAAATCTACAATCACACAAAGAGGAAGAGAAAAATGTTGAATGTTAGGGCATGGGGGTTTGCCTTGCTCAAACCCCTTTTAGGTAATTAAACCACAATGATGAAACAAAGTAATGAAACATGCAACAATGGAATAAAAACCTTTCCTTGATGATTGATCTTGACTTGCTATAGCAATAGATGAGTATCCATCCTTTGAATGTCTAAAAATGATCTTGAATTCTCTCTTGATGCTCTGGCTTGCTTGAGAAGAATGAATGATAGATGAATAATGAATGATTTAGTTGAATGGGGTGAAATAAGAGGTAAAATCATGTATTTATACACAATTATGCCCTAATTCCCAAAAATACAACATCATAGGCCGACCTAAGGTCTTAATGAATAAAACACCAAAAGAAATTTGAATTTATTTTGAATTTTGTGCCAAGAGGGACTCATTCACCATCCATGGTGAATGGATCCCACTCAAGGCATGCAAGTGGGTTTCAGGGATTAAGTTGTATTTAATGATGTTTGTATTTAAAAACACACTTAATTATGACCTGTAAGTGCATAAAGGGGGCAAATAAAGCATAATAAAGGTGTAATTAGTGATGATAAGTCTAGAAAAGCATGAAAGTTTGTTACAAGACTTTACAACACTTCAAAATAAGACGTGGTAAGTTATGAAAAGGGGATATTTAGATGAATTATAATAAGAAGAGTCTAGAAAAGTGTAGAAATGTGTTACAACACTTCACAACATCTTTACAAGACATCATAAAGTCTTAATAATTTAAATATTCAAGACCTAATGTGAATGTGTAAGTCACATTACAACATTAAATCTAAGAAAAATAGGAGAAGCATCATGGAAAAAAGACCCAAATGACTGTGAAAATGTCCAAAGATCCAATTTTCTATGGTACAGTTAGTTTCCTTAGGACGTTTCCCTTGCATCGACTAGCTATTGCTTTACTATAGTAGCCACATGGAGCCACAATATGGGGCCTTCAGCTACATGGAACATATCATGATGGCATATCACTCTTAACTATAAATTCCTACTTACAAGAAAACTTTCAAATTTTCAACAACTCTACACTCATTTCTTATGTAATGATTAAATCTTC
>VDFB02225921.1:0-67013 GCA_007258455.2 Sequoia sempervirens | reverse complement strand
ATCAACATTGGTGACTACGATTGTGGATTACACTGTAATTGTTCATTCTGTACACATATTTTCTATCGCCTTTTGCGAACCTTCATTTATCTTTGAATTATAATTGTAATTAGGAAACTGCTCATGTTTGAGTTTTGATGGGCCATCAATCAACTTTGGTGACTACAATAGAAAATACATGTATACAATGCACAACTATAACGTAATCCACAATCGTAATCAGCCAAGTTGATCGATGGCCCACAAAAACTCAAAGATGAGCATTTTCCTAAGTGTAGCTATAACTAAACAAAAGATGAATCACAAAAGGTGATAGAAAATATGTGTATACAATGCACATCTACGTTGTAATCCACAATCGTAGTCACCAAAGTTGATTGATGGGTCATGAAAACTCACACACAAGCATTTTCTATATACAGCTATAACTCAACAAAAAATGAAGGTTCTTGATAGGAAATTAAAAATATGCATACATAATTTACAACTACAAAACAATGCGGCTATAACTAAACAAAACGTGAAGGTTCGTGAAAGGCGATTAAAAATATGCATAGAAAATGCACAACTATAGTACAATCCACAATCGTTGTCACCAAAGTTGATCGATGGTTCACAAAAACTCAAACATGAGTGGTTTTCCAAATGTGGTTATAACTCAATAAAAAATGAAGGTTCACGAAAGGCAATAGAAAATACACGTACAGAATGGATAACTACAGTGTAATCCATAATCGTAGTCACCAAAGTTGATCAATGGCCCATGAAAACTCAAACATGAGCGGTTTCCTAATTGCAGCCATAACTCAACAAAAAATGAAGGTTTGGGAAAGGTGATAGAAAATACAAGTATAGAATGCGTAACTACTAAAGAGTAGTCACCAAAGATGACAGATGGCCCACAAAAACTCAAACACAAGCATTTTCTTAAATGTGGCTACAACTCAACAAAAAGTGAAGGTTCACGAAAGGTGATAGAAAATATGCATATAGAATGCACAACTACAGTGTAATCCACAAGTACATAGTCACCAAGGTTTATTGATGGCCCACGAAAAACTCCAATTCGAGCCGTTTCCTAAATGCGCCTATAACTCACAAAAAAATGAAGGTTCGTTAAAGGTGATAAAAAATACACATACAAAATGGACAACTATAGTGGAAATCACAATCGTATTCACCAAGGTTGATCATTGGCCAACAAAAACTGAAACACAAGTGGTTTCCTAAGTGTAGCTATAACCCAATAAAAAATGAAGGTTCACGAAAGGCGATAAACAATACGCATATAAATGTACAACTATAGTGTAATCCACAAGCATCGTCACCAAAGTTGGTTGATGGCCCACGAAATCTCAAAATGGAGTGGTTTAATAATTGCAGCTATAACTAAACAAAAAATGAAGTTTCGTGAAAGTCGATAGAAAACACGCATACAGAATGGACAACTACAATGCAATCCACAATCGTAGTCACAAAAGTTGAACGATGGCCCACGAAAACTAAAATACGACTGGTTTCCTAAGTGCAGCTATAACTCAACGAAAAATGAAGGTTCACGAAAGAAGATAGAAAATACGTGTATAGAATGAAAAACTATAGTGTAAACCATAATTGTAGTCACCAAAGTTGATCAATGGCTCAAGAAAACTCAAACAAAGCATTTTCCTATATGCGGTTATAACTCAACAAAAAATGAAGGTTTGTGAAAGGTGATTAGAAATATGCGTATAGAATGTACAACTACAGTACAATCCATAATCATTGTCACGAATGTTGATCGATGGCCCACGAAATCTCAAACTCAAAAGGTTTCCTAAATGCAGCTATAAGTCAACAAAAAATGGAGGTTCACAAAAGGTGACAGCAAATACGTGTACATAATGGACAAGTGCAGTGCAATCCACAATTGTAGTCACTAAGGTTGATTAATGACCCACAAAAACTCAAACTCAAGTGGTTTCCTAGGTGTGGCTATAAATCAAGAAAAAATGAAGGTTCTAGAAAGGCGATAGAAAATACACAACTACATTGTAATCCACAATCCTAGTCACCAAAGTTGATCGATGGGCCATGAAAACTTAAACACTTGGGGTTTCCTAAGCATAGCTATAACTCAATGAAAAATGAAGGTTCACAAAAGCTGATGGCCCAAATTAACAATCGTAGTCACCAAAGTTTGTCGATGGCCCACAAAAACTCAAACACGAGTTGTTTCCTAAATGCAGTTAGAACTCAACAAAAAGTGAAGTTTCAGGAAAAGAGATAGAAAACACACGTACATATTGGCAGCTACAGTTCAATCCACAATCGTAGTCACCAAAGTTGATCGATGGCCCAAGAAAACTCAAATATGAGCCGTTTCCTAAATTGGGCAATAACTCAACCAAAATGATGGTTTATGAAAAGCGATTAAAAATATGTCTAGAAAATGCACAACTATAGTACAATCCATAATCGTATTCAACAAATTTGATCGATGGTCAAAGAAAATTCAAACTCGAGCGGTTTCCTAAATGTGCCTATTACTCAACAAAAACTGAAGGTTCACGAAAGGTGATAGAAAATAGGCGTATAGAATGCACAACTACTATGTAATCCACAATTGTAGTAACCAAAGTTGATCGATGGCCCTCGAAAACTAAAGCTCGAGCGGTTTCCTAAATGCATCTATAACTCAATAAAAAATGAAGGTTTGCGAAAGCCGATAGAAGAATACACGTACAAAATGGACAAGTATAGTGGAATACACAATTGTAGTCACCAAAGTTGATTGATGGCCCACAAAATCTCAAACATGAGAGGTTTCCTAAGTGCAGCTATAACTCAATGAAAAATTAAATTTCGCGAAAGGCGATAGAAAATACACTTGTAGAATACATAGCTTCATTGTAATGCACAATCGCAGTCACCAAAGTTGATCGACGGCCCATGAAAACTCAAACAAAATTGTTTACCAAAATTTAGCTATAACTCATCAAAAAATGAAGGATCGTGAAAAGCGATTAAAAATATGCATATAGAATGCCCAACTAAAGTACAATCCACAATCGAAGTCACCAAAGTTGATCGATGGCACACAAAAAGTCAAACATTAGTGGTTTGCAAATTGCAACTATAAGTCAATAAAAAATGAAGGTTCATGAAAGGCGATAGCAAATACAAGTATAAAATGCTCAACTACATTGTAATCCACAATTGTAGTCACCAAAGTGATCGATGGCCAACAAAAACTCAAACTCGAGTGGTTTCTTAAATGCAGCTATATCTCAACAAAAATGAAGGATCGTGAAAGGCTCCAGAAAATACATGTAGAATGGAAAACTAAAGTGTAATCCACAATCATAGTAAAAAAAGTTGATCGATGGCCCTGAAAAACTCAAACATGAGCAGTTTCTGAAGTGCAACTATAACTCAACAAAAAATGAAGGTTCGTGAAAGATGATAGAAAATATGCAGATAGAATGCACAATGAAGTGTAATCGACAATCGTAGTAAGCAAAGTTGATTGATGGCCCACGAAAAACTCAAACACGAGCGGTTTCCTAAATGCAGCTATAACTACAATACAATACACAATTGTAATCACCAAAGTTGATCGATGACCCATAAAAACTCAAACTCGAGCGGTTTCCTAAATGCGGTTATAACTGAACTAAAAATGAAGGTTTGCAAAAGCTGTTAGAAAATTAATGTTCATAATGCACAACTACAATGCAATCCAAAATCATAGTCACCAAAGTTGATCGATGGCCCAGAAAAACTCAAACGTAAGCATTTTCCTAAATGCGGCTATAACTCAATAATAAATGAAGGCTCGCAATAGGCGATAGAAAATACGTGTACAAAATGCACAACTACAGTACAATCCACAATTATAGTCACCAAAGTTAATTCATGATCTAGAAAAACTCAACCATGAGCGGTTACCTAAATGCAGCTATAACTCAACAAAAAATGAAGGTTCGTGAAGGGCGATAGAAAATACGCATATTGATGGGAAAATTATAGTGCAATCCACAATTGTAGTCACAAAATTTGATTGATGGCCCACGAAAACTCAAATACAAGAGATTTTCTAAATACAGCTATAACTCAACAAAAAAAGAAATGTTTGTGAAAATTGATTAAAAATGTGCATACGGAATGCACAACTAAATTACAATCCACAATCGTAGTCACCAAAGTTGATCGATGGCCCAAAAAAACTCAAACATAAGCGGTTTCCGAAATGTGGCTAATAACACAACAAAAAATGAAGGATTGTGAAAGGCAATAGAAAATACACGTATAGAATGCACAACCACAATGTAATCCGCAAGTGTAGTCACTAAAGTTAATCGATGGCCCACCAACCCTCAAACATGAGCGGTTTCCTTAATGCAGCTATAACTGAACAAAAAATGAAGGTTCACGAAAGGTGATAGAAAATAAGCATACATAATGAACAACTTTAGTGCAATCCATAATTGCGGTGAACAAAGTTGATCAATGGCCCACGAAAACTTAAACATGAGCGGTCTCCTAAATGCGGCTATAACTCAACGAAAAATGAAAGTTCACGAAAGGTAATAGACAACTGCAGTGCAGTCCACAAGCATAGTCACCAAAGTTGATCAATGGCCCATGAAAACTCAAACAATGTAATGAATGCACAACTACAGTGTAATCCATAAGTGTAGTCACCAAAGTTGATCATTGGCCCATGAAAACTCATATTCCAGCGGTTTCCTAAATGTGGCTATAACTCAACAAAAAAAGAAGGTTCGCGAAAGGCAATACAAAATACGCATACAAAATGGACAACTACGGTGCAATCCACAATTGTAGTCACCAAAGTTGATTGATGCATCAACCATGAAAATTTAAAAATGAGCGGTTTACTAACTGTAGCTATAACTCAATGAAAAAAGAAGGTTTGTGAAAGCGATAAAAAACACGTGTATAGAATGCACAACTATAGTGTAATCCACAATCGTATTCACCAAAGTTGAACGATGGCCCACAAAAACTCAAACACGAGATGTTTTGTAAATGCGCCTATAACTCAATAAAAAATGAAAGTTCACGGAAGGCAATAGAAAATACGCGTACAAAATGGACAACTACAGTGCAATCCACAATCGTAGTCACCAAAGTTGATCGATGCCCCACGAAAACTCAAGCATGAGTGGTTTCCTAAATGCCACTATAACTCAACAAAAAATGAAGGTTTGTGAAAGGAGATAGAAAATACGCATATAGAATGGACAACTACAATGCAATCCATAATCGTAGTCACCAAAGTTAATTGATGGTCCACGAAAACTCAAACATGAGCGGTTTCCTAAATGTGGCTATAACTCAACAAAAAATGAATGTTCGTGAAAGGCGATAGAAAATACGCGTACAAAAGGGACAACTACAGTGCAATCCACAATCGTAGTGACCAAAGTTGATCAATGGCCCACGAAAACTCAAACACGAACGGTTTCCTAAGTGCGGCTATAATGCAAAGAAAAATGAAGGTTTACGAAAGGCGATAGTCCATACCATATAGAATGCACAACTACATTGTAATCGAGAATCGTAGTCAAAGTTGATTCATGGCCCATGAAAAGAAAAACATGAGTGTTTTCCTAAATGCGGCTATAAGTCAACAAAAAATGGAGACTCGTGAAAGGTGATGAAAAATATGCGTACATAATGCACAACTACAGTATAATCCACAATTGTAGTCATCAAACTTTATCGATGGTCCAAAACAACTCAAACATGAGCGGATTCCTAAATGCAGTTATAACTCAAAAAAAATGAAGGTTCGCAAAAGGCAATAGAAAATAGACATATAGAATGCACAGCTATGGTGTAATCCACAAGCGTAGTAACCAAAGTTCATCGATAGCTCATAAAATGTCAAACACGAGCGGTTATCTGAATGCGGCTATAACTAAAAAAAAATGAAGGTTCGCGAAAGGAAATAGAAAATACGTGTACATAATTGACAACTACAGTGCAATCCACAATTGTAATCACCAAAGTTGGTCGATGGCCTAGGAAAACTCAAACATGACCGGCTTCCTAAATGTAGCTATAAGTCAACAAAAAATGACGGTTTACGAAAGGCAATAGAAAATACACATAGAGATTGGACAATTATGGTGCAATCCACAATCATAGTCGCAATAGTTGGTTGATGGCCCCTGAAAACTCAAACAGGAGCAGTTTCCCAAACTCGTCTATAACTCAACGAAAAATGAAGGTTCATGAAAGGCAATGGAAAATACGCATAGAGATTGCACAACTAAACCACAATCCATAATCATAGTCACTAATATTGATCGATGGCTCTAGAAAACTCAAACACGAGCAGTTTCGTAAGTGCGGCTACAACTCAATGAAAAAAGAAGGTTCACAAAAAGCTAGAGAAAATACGAGTATAAAATGCACAACTACAGTGTAATCCACAATCGTAGTCACCAAAGTTGATCAATGGCTCACAAAAAATCAAACATGAGCGGTATGCTAATTGCGGTTATAACTCAACAAAAAATGAACGTTTGCAAAAGGCGATAGAAAATACGCATATAGAATGCACAACTAAAGTGCATTCCACAAGTGTAGTTACCAAAGTTGATTGATGGCCATGAAAACTCAAAATCAAGTGGTTTCCTAAATGCGGCTATAACTCAGCAAAAAATCAAGGTTCACGAAAGGCAATAGAAAATACGTGTACAAGATGGACAACTATAGTTCAATCCACAATTGTAGTCACCAAATATGATTGATTGTCCATAAATACTAGAGCATGAGTGGTTTCCTAAATGCGGCTATAACTCAAGAAAAAGTAAAGGATCACTAAAGGTGATAGAAAATACGTATATAGAATGTACAACTACAGTGTAATCCAAAAGCTTAGTCACCAAAGTTGATCGATGTCCCAAAAAAATAAAAAACGAGCAGTTTTCTAAAAACGGCTATAACTCAACAAAAAATGAAGGTTTGCGAAAGGCTATAGAAAATTAGCGTCCATAATGCACAAGTATATTGCAATCCACAATCGTAGTCATCAAAGTTGATCAATGGCCCACGAAAACTCAAACATGAGAAATTTGCTAAATGCGGCTATAACTCAACAAAAAGTGAAGGTACATGAAGGGAGATAGAAAATACGCGTACAAATTGGACAACAATAATGCAATCCATAATCGTAGTCACCAAATTTGATTGATGTCCCATGAAAATTCAAACACAAGCGTTCTCCTAAATGCGGCTATAACTCAACAAAAAATGAAGTTTCATAAAGGCGATTAGAAATATGCGTACAAAATGCACAACTACAGTACAATCCACAAATATAGTCACCAAAACTGATCGATTGCCCAAAAAAACTCGAACATAAGCGGTTTCCTAAATGCGGCTATAAGTCAACAAAAAATGAAGGTTCATGAAAGGCAATAGAAAATATGTGTATAGAATGCACAACTAAAGTGTAATCCACAAGCGTTTTCAGCAAAGTTGATCAATTGCACACAAAAACTCAAACATGTGTGGTTTCCTAAATGCGGCTATAACTCAATTAGAAATATACATGTACAGAATGGACAACTATAGTGCAATCCACAATCGTAGTCACCACAATTGATCGATGGCCCAGGAAAACTCAAACACGAGCAGTTTCCTAAATGCAGCTATAACTCAACAAAAAAAGAAGGTTCATGAAAGGCGATAGAAAATACATGTATAGAATGGACAACCATAGTGCAATCCACAATCGTAGTCACCAAAGTTGATTGATGGTTCATGGAAACTCAAATACGAGTGGTTTCCTAAGTGCGGCTATAACTCAACGAAAAATCAAGGTTCACGAAAGGTGATAGAAAATATGTGTATAGAATGTACAACTACAGTGTAATCCACCAGCATAGTCACTAAATTTGATCGATGGCCCACGAAAAATCAAACTCGATCAATTTCCTAAATACAGCTATAACTCAACAAAAAATGAAGGTTGGCGAAAGGCGCTAAAAAATATGTGTGTAGAATGGACAACTATAGTGCAATCTAGCTTCATAGTCACCAAAGTTGATTGATGGCCCACGAAGCTCAAACACAAGCAGTTTCCTAAGTGCAGCTATAACTCAACCAAAAATGAAGGTTTACGAAAGCTGATAGAAAATGCATGTATAGAATGCACAACTACAGTGTAATCCACAATCCTAGTCACCAAAGTTTATCAATGGCCCAAGAAAACTCAAAGACAAGTGTTTTACTAAGTGGGGCTATAACTCAACATATTTATTTGGGAAAATTGAAAATATGGGTCTTATACACGCATATAGAATTTTTCATAAAATGATTCAAAAAATTTGCCTTTGTTACCCCTACTATTTTTTCTTTTCAAAAAATTCCATCTTTTTCAAAAACAAGTTATTTATTAAAAAAATGGACAATCTGGGTCTCTTTACAACATCACCATCTATAAAACCCATATTGTCGATTTTCCAAAAATATATTGTTTTGTAGATTATGTTTTTGAGGGGTTCTTGCATATTGGTGAAAATTTAGTTTTTCAAAAAATGGACAATATGGTTCTACTCAGAATGACATTCACTGCAATACCCATTTGTTAGATTTTTCATAAAAAAGATTCAAAAATTTTGCCTCTATTTACCTCTATTGCTTCTACTTTTCAAAAAAATCTATCGTTTTAAAGAAAAACTGATTTTTTCAAAAAAATGGATGATTTGGGTTTCTTCAGCACATGAGCACCTATAAAATGACGTTTTCTACAAAACCCATTTCTTAGATATTTCATAAAAAGATTCAAAAAAATTGCCTCTGTTGCCTCTACTACT
Source organism: Sequoia sempervirens (assembly GCA_007258455.2). Taxonomy (NCBI): domain Eukaryota; kingdom Viridiplantae; phylum Streptophyta; class Pinopsida; order Cupressales; family Cupressaceae; genus Sequoia; species Sequoia sempervirens. The sequence goes on along the minus strand of VDFB02225921.1, from coordinate 58,176 downwards.
TCTACTTCTAAAAAAAATCTATCTTTTTCAAGAACAACTTATTTTTTCAAAAAACTAATGATCGGGTCTCTTTAGCACATGAGCACTTATAAAACCCATATTTTTATTTTCCCCAAAAAAAATGTTTTGTAGAATTTTTGTGGGGTTCTTGCATGTTGGTGAAAATTAGTTTTTCAAAAAAAGGACAATCTAGGTCCACTCAGAAGAACATTATCTAAAAAACCCATTTATCATATTTCACATAAAAAGATTCAAAAAAATTGCTTCTGTTACTGCCACTACTTCTCAAAAAAATCTATCTTTTTGAAAAACAACCTATTTTTTCAAATAATGGACGATTTGGGTCTCTTGCATGGTTGTGAAAAATAAGTTTTTCAAAAAAAGAATGATCTGGGTGCACTCAGAACAACATTCTCTAAAAAACCAATTTATCATATTTTTCATAAAAAGATTCAAAAATTTGCTTCTATTACCTCTACTGCTTCTGAAAAAAATCTATCTTTTTGAAAAACAACTTATTTTTTCAAAGAACGGAAGATATGGGTCTCTTTAGTACAATAGTACCTATAAAACCCATACATTTTATTTTCCCAAAAATAATTGTTTCACAGATTCTATTTTTGAGTGGCTCTTGCATGATCAAAAAAGGAATGATCTGGGTCTATTTAGAATGACATTCTCTACAAAACCCATTTCTCAGACTTTTCATAACAAGATTCAAAATATTTTCCTCTGTTACCTCTACTCCTACTTTTCAAAAAAATCTATCTTTTTCAATAAATACTTTTGTTTTTTGAAAAACAGACGATCTAAATCTCTTCAGCACACGAGCACCTATAAAATCCATATCTTTTTTTTTCCCCAAAAAAATTATTTCATAGATTCTATTTTTGAGGGGTTTTTGCATGTTGGTGAAAATTAAGCTTTTTTTAAAAAGGACTATCTAGCTCTATTCAGAAGTACATTCTCTACAAATCCCATTTTTCAGACTTTGCATAAAAAGATTCAAAAAATTTGTCTCTATTAATTTTCAAAAAAAAAAATCTTTTTCAAGAACAACTTTAAAAAAAAAATAAAAAATGGTTGATCTAGGTCTCTTTAGCTCTCGAGCACCTATAAAACCCATATTTTTGATTTTCCCAAATAAAATTGTTCCATAGATTCAATTTTTGAGGGGGTCCTTGGATGTTAGTGAAAAAATAGTTTTTTGAAAAAAGGACAATCTGGGTCTACTCAGAACGACATTCTCTACAAAACCCATTTCTTAGATTTTTCATAAAAAGATTGAAAAAATTTACCTCTGTTACCTCTACTGCTTCTACTTTAAAAAAAAATATATCTTTTTCAAGAATAACTTATTTTTTTCAAAAACACACTATCTGAGTCTCTTATGCTCACGAGCACCAATGAAAACCATATCTCAATTTTTCCAAAAAAAATTGTTTCGTAGATTCTATTTTTGAGGGGTTCTTGCATGTTGAAAAATTAGTTTTTCAAAAAAAGGACGATCTGGGACTACTCAGGACGTCATTCCATATAAAACCCATCTCTCAAATTTTTTATAAGAAGATTCAAAAAAATTGCCTTTGTTACCTCCATAGCTTCTACTTTTCAAAAAAATCGATCTTTTTCAAGAACACCTTATTTTTTCAAAAACCAGACGATCTAGGTGTCTTGAGCAAACGAGTACCTATAAAACTGATATTTTTGATTTTCCAATGAAAATTGTTTCGTAGATTCTATTTTTGAGGGGTTCTTGCATGTTGTTGAAAAATTAGTTTTTCAAAAAAAGGACTATCTAGGTCATCTACTAAGAACGACATTCTCTACAAAACCCATTTGTTAGATTTTTCACAAAAAGATTCAAAAAATTGTCTCTATTATCTCCTCTACTGCTTCTACTTTTCCAAAAAAATCTATCTTTTTGAAGAACAAATAATTTTTTCAAAAAATGGACAATCTAGGTCTTTGTAGCACACGGGAACTATAAAACCCATATTTTCAATTTCCCAAAAAAATCTTTTCCTAGCTTCTATTTTTGAGGGGTTATTGCATGTTGGTGAAAAATTAGTTTTTTGAAAAAAAGACGATCTGGGTTTTCTCATAACGACATTCTCTACATAACTGATTTCTTAGATTTTTCACAAAAAGATTCAAAAAAAAAATTCTATTACCTCTATTACTTCTACTTTTCAAAAAAATCTCTTTATCAAGAACAACTTGTTTTTTCAAAAAACGGATGGATTTCTTGAGCACACGAGCACCTACAAAACCCATATTTCGATTTTCCCAAAAAAAAAGTTTTGTAGATTTTATTTTTGAGGGGTTCTTGCATGTTGGTGAAAAATTAGTTTTTTGAAAAAAGGACATATACGTCTAATAAGAACAATATTCTCTACAAAACCTATTTCTCAGATTTTTTAAAAAAGATTCAAAATTTTTGCCTCTTACCTCTACTACTTCTACTTTTGAAAAAAAATCTATCTTTTTGAAGAACAACTTATTTTTTCAAAAAACGGACGATCTCAGTCTGTTGAGCACATGAGCACCTATAAAAATAAATATTTTTTCTTTTTGCAAAAAAAATGTTTCATAGATTCTATTTTTGAGGGGTTCTTGCATGTTGGTGAAAAATTAGTTTTGTGAAAAACGACAATCTAGGTCTACTCAGAACAACATTATCTACAAAACCCATTTTTCATAAAAAGATTCATAAAATTTGCCTCTATTACATCGATTGCTTCTAATTTTCAAAAAATCTATCTTTTTCCAAAAAAAAACTAATTTTAAAAAACAGACGATGTAGGTCTCTTTAGCACATGAGCACCTATAAAACCCATATTTTCGGTTTTCCCCAAAAAAATTTTGTAGATTCTATTTTTCAGTGGTTCTTACATGTTGGTGAATAATTAGTTTTTTGAAAAAAGGACAGTCTAGGTCTACTCAGACTGACATTCTCTACAAAACTCATTCCTCAGATTTTTCATAAAAAGATGCAAAAAATTTCCCTTTGTTACCTCTACTGCTTCCACTTTTCAAAAAAATCTATCTTTTTTAAAAACAAATAATTTCAAAATACAGACGATTTGGGTCTCTCTAGCACACGAGCTCCTATAAAACCCATATTTTCAATTTTTCCAAAAAAAATTGTTTCGTAGATTCTATTTTTGAGAGATTCTTGCATGTTGGTGAAAAATTAGTTTTTCGAAAAAAGGACGATATGAGTGTACACAAAACGACATTCTCTACAAAACCCATTTTTAGGATTTTTCATAAAATGAATAAATGTTTTTGCCTCTATTACCTCTATTACTTCGACTTTTCAAAAATCTATCTTTTTAAAGAATAACTTATTTTTTTTAAAAACCAAAGATTTGTTGGGTCTCTTTAGCACATGAACCTATAAAACTCATATTTTGATTTTCCCAAAAAAATTGTTTCGTAGATTCTATTTTTGAGGGGTTCTTGGATGTTGGTGAAAATATGTGTATAGAATCCACAATCGTAGTCACCAAAGTTTATCGATTGGCCACAAAAAATCAAACACGAGCAGTTTCATAAATACGGCTATAACTCAACAAAAGATGAAGGTTCACGAAAAGTGATAGAAAATACGCCTATAGAATGCACAACAACAATGTAATCCACAAGCGTAATCACCAAAGTTGATTAGAGTGAAATCCACAATCGATCAATTTGCTAAATTGGGCTATAACTCCACAAAAAATGAAGGTTTGTGAAAGGCGATAGAAAATACACGTAAAGAATGGGAAATTACAGTAAAATCCACAGTCGTTGTCACCAAAGTTAATCAACAGCCCAAGAAAACTCGAACATGAGCAGTTTCCTAAATGGGACTATAACTCAACAAAAAATGAAGGTTTACAAAAGGTGATAGAAAATACGCGTATAGAATGGACAAGTACACTGCAATCCACATTTGTAGTCACCAACGTTGATTGATGGTGCACGAAAACTCAAACACGAGCAGTTTCCTAAATGTGGCTATAATTAAACAAAAATGAAGGTTCACGAAGGGTGATATAAAATATGCGTATAGATTGCACAACTACAATGTAATCCACAAGCGTAGTGACCAAAGTTGATCGATGGCCCACAAAAACTCAAAAAACTCGAGCGGTTTCTAAATGCGGCTATAACTAAAGAAAAATTGAAGGCTCGTGAAAGGTGATTAAAAATGTGCCTACAAAATGCACTACAGTACAATCGACAATAGTATTCACCAAAGTTGATTGATGGCCCAAAAAAACTCAAACATGAGCGGTTTCGTAAATGGAGCTTAACTGAACAAAAAATGAAGGTTCACGAAAGGCATTAGAAAATATGAGTTTAGAATGGACAACTACAATGCAACCCACAAATGTACTCACCAAAATTGATCGATGGCCCACCAAAACTTAAACACGAGCATTTTGCTAAATGCGGCTACAACTCAAAAAAAATGAAGGTTCATGAAAGGTGATTAAAAATATGCGTAGAGAATGCACAACTATAGTACAATCCACAATCGTAGTCACCAAAGTTGATTGATGGCCCACAAAAAATGAAACATGAATGGTTTCCTAAATATGGCTATAACTCAACAAAGAGTTAAGGTTCACGAAAGGCCATAGAAAATACATGTATAGAATGAATAACTACAGTGTAATCCACAATCGTAGTAACCAAAGTTGATAGATGGCCTATGAAAACTCAATTACGAGCGATATCCTAAATGCGTCTATAACTCAACAAAAAGTGAAGGTTCAAAAAAGGTGACAGAAAATACGTGTACAAAATGGACAACTACAATGCAATAAGAGTGATTTCCTAAATTTGACTATAACTCAATAAAAAATGAAGGTTTGCGAAAGGAAATAGAAAATACGCGTATAGAATGCACAACTACAGTGTAATCAACAAGCGTAGTCACCAAAGTTGGACCGATGGCCCATGAAAACCCAAACTCGAGCGGTTTCCTAAATGTGGCTATAACTCAAAAAAATATGAAGGTTCATCAAAGGCAATAGAAAATACGCATATAGAATGCACAACTACAGTGTAATCCACAAGCGTAGTCACCAAAGTTGGATGGATGGCCCACAAAAACTCAAACTCGAGCGGTTTCATAAGTGTAGCTATAACTCAATGAAAAAATGAAGTTTCACAAAAGGCAATAGAAAATACGCATATAGAATGGACAAGTCCAATGTAATCCACAAGCATAGTCACCAAACTTGATCGATGGCCAATGAAAACTCAAACACGAGTGGTCTCCTATATGCGGCTATAACTCAACGTAAAATGAAGGTTCGGGATAGGCGATAGACAATACGCATCTGGAATGGACAACTATAGTGCAATCCACTATCGTAGTCACCAAAGTTGATCGATGACCCATGAAAATTCAAGCACGAGCAGTTTCCTAAATGCGGCTATAAGTCAACGAAAAATGAAGATTTACGATAGGAAATAGAAAATACATGTACAAATTGGACAACTATACTGCAAACCACAATCGTAGACACCAAGGTTGATCGATGGCCCACAAAAACTCAAACACAAGCGGTTTCCTAAGTGTGGTTATAACTCAACGAAAAATGAAGGTTCAATAATGCGAAGCAAAATAAACTATATAGAATGCACAACTACAGCGTAATCCACAATTGTAGTCACCAAAGTTCATTGATAACCCACGAAAACTCAAACACAAGCAGTTTCCTAAATGTGGCTGTAAATCGCCAAAAAATGAAGGTTTGTGAAAGGCGATAGAAATTACGAGTATAGAATGCACAAATACATTGTAATCCAAAAGTCTACTAACCAAAGTTGATTGTTGGCCCACGAAAACTCAAACACGAGCGTTTTCCTAATTAAGGCTATAACTCAATAAGAAATGAAGGTTCACGAAAGGTGATAGAAAATTCGATTATAGAATGAACAACTAGAATATAATCCACAAGCGTAGTCACCAAAGTTGATCGATAGGCCACGAAAACAAAAACTCAGACAGTTTCTTAAATGCGGCTATAATTCAACAAAAAATGAAGGTTCACAAAAGGTGATAGTAAATACGCATACAAAATGCACAACTATAGTGTAATCCACAAGCATAGTCACTAAAAAATACACATATAGCAATGCACAACTACAGTGCAATAAACAATCGTAGTCACGAAAGTTGATTGATGGCTCACAAAAACTTAAACATGAGTGGTTTCCTAAATGCGGCTATAACTCAACAAAAAATGAAGGTTTGCGAAAGGTGATAGAAAATACGCATATAGAATGCACAACTATAGTGTAATCCACAAGCATGGTCACTAAAATTGATCAATGGCCCACAAAAACTCAAATACGACTAATTTCCTAAATGCGGCTATAACTCAACAAAAGATTAAGGTTCGTGAAAGGCTATAGAAAATTAACATTTATAATGTACAACTACAGTGCAATGAACAATCGTAGTCACCAAAGTTGATCGATGGCCCACAAAAATTGAAACACGAGCTGCTTCCTAAGTGTGGCTATAACTCAACGAAAAATGAAGGTTCACGAAAGGCGATAGAAAATATGCATATGGAATGCACAACTATAGTGTAATCCACAATCGTAGATACCAAAGTTGATTGATGGTCCACGAAACCTCAAACATGATGATTTTCCTAAATATGGCTATAACTCAACAAAAAATGAAGGCTCGTGAAAGGCGATTAAAAATATGGGTACAAAATGCACAACTACAGTACAATCCACAATCATGGTCATCAAAGTTGATCGATGACCTACGAAAACTCAAACACTAGCAGTTTCCTAAGTGCGGCTATAACTCAATGAAAAATGAAGGTTCATGAAAGGTAATAGAAAATATGCATATAGAATGCGCAACTATAGTGTAATCCAATATTGAAGTCACCAAACTTGATTGATGGCCCACAAAAATTGAAACATGAGCTATTTCCTAAATGAGGATATAACACAACAAAAAATGAAGGTTCGTGAAAGGTGATAGAAAATCCATGTATACAATGCACAACTACATTGTAATCCACAAGCATAGTCACCAAAGTTGATCGATGGCCCAGGGAAAATCAAACTTGAGCGTTTCCTAAATGTGGCAATAGCTCAATAAAAAATGAAGGCTTTTGAAACATGATAGAAAATTAGTGTTCATAATGCACAACTACAATGCAATCCACAATCGTAGCCACCAAAGTTGATTGATGGCCCACTAAAACTCGAAAATGAGCGGTTTTTTAATTGCGGCTATAACTCAACGAAAAATGAAGGTTCACGAAAGGCAAGAGAAAATATGCATATAAAATGAAGAACTTTGGTGACTAAGATTGTGGATTACATTGTAGTTGTGCATTCTATACATGTATTTTTACTCGCCTTTCGCAAACCTTTATTTTTCGTTGAGTTATAGTTGCACTTAGGAAACCGCTCATGTTTGAGTTTTCGTGAACCATTGATCAACTTTGGTGACTGCAATTGTAGATTGCACTGTAGTTGTCCATTATGTACAGGTATTTTCTATCGCCTTTCGAGAACCTTCATTTTTCGTTGAGTTATAGCTGCATTTAGGAAACCACTTGAGTTTGAGTTTTCATGTGCCATCGATCAATTTTGGTGACTATGATTGTGGATTGTATTGTAGTTGTGCATTCTGCATGCATATTTTTAATCATTTTTCAAAAAAAATTATTTTTCGTTGAGTTATAGCTGTATTTAGCTCCTAAAAGCGGCTATAACTCAAAAAAAACTGAAGGTTCACGAAAGGCAATAGAAAATACATGTAAAAAATCCTGAATCATAGTCACCAAACTTGATCTATGGCCCACGGAAACTCAAACATGAATGGTTACCTAAATGCGGCTATAACTCAACAAAAAATGTAGGTTCACGAAAAACGATAGAAATTACACATACAAAATGGACACCTATCGTGTAATCCACAATCATTGTCACCAAATTTGATCGATGGCCCACAAAAACTCAAACATGAGTAGTTTTTTAAATGCAACTATAACTCAACGAAAAATGAAGGTTTGTGAAAGGCGATAGAAAATTCATGTATAGAATGAACAACTACAGTATAATCCAAGATTGTAGTCACTAAAACTGATCAATGGCCCATGAAAATTAAATCACTAGTCGTTTCCTAAGTGCAGATATAACTCAATGGAAAATGAATGTTTGTGAAAGGCGATAGAAAATACACGTATAGAATGCACAACTACAGTGTAATCTAGAAGCATAGTCACCAAAGTTTATCGATGGCCCATGAAAAGTCATACATGATACTTTTCCTAAATGCGGCTAAAAATTTAAAAAAAATGAAGTTTCATGAAAGGTGATTAAAAATATGCGTACAAAATACACTACTATAGTACAATCCACAATCTTTGTCACCAAAGTTGATTGATGGCCCATAGAAACTCAAACATGGGTAGTTTCCTAAATGCGGCTATACCTCAACAAAGAATGAAGGTTCACGAAAGGCGATAGAAAATAACTATATAGAAGAAACAAATACAGTGTAATACATAATCGTAGTCACGAAATTTGATTGATGCCTAACAAAAACTCAAACACGAGTAGTTTCCTAGATGTGGCTATAACTTAAAAAAAAATGAAGGTTTGTGAGATGTGATAGAAAAGTAGCATTATAATGCAAAACTACATTGCAAGATACACAATAGTAGTCTCCAAAGCTGATCGATGGCCCAGAAAAACTCAATCACAAGGGGTTTCCTAAATATGGCTATAACTGAACAAAAAATGAAGATTCACGAAAGGCGATTGAAAATACGTGTATAGAATGCAAAACTACAATGTAATCCACAATCGTAGTCTCAAAAGCTGATCAACAACCCACAAAAACACAAACTCGAGTGGTTTCCTAAATGTGGCTATAACTCAACAAGAACTAAAATGTTTTCAAAGGTGATAGAAAATACATGTACAAAATTGACAACTACAGTGGAATTCAGAATCATAGTCACCAAAGTTGATCGATGGCCCACGAAAACTCAAACACGAGTGGTTTCCTAAGTGCGGCTATAACTCAATGAAAAAATGAAGGTTCACGAAAGGCGATAGAATATACGCGTATAGAATTGACAACTACAGAGTACTCCACAATAATAATCACTAAAGTTAATCGATGGCCCACGAAAACTCAAACACGAGTGTTTTCCTAAATCTGGCAATAAATCAACAAAAAAAGAAGGTTGATGAAAGGCGATTAAAAATATGCATGCAGAATGCATAACTATAGTACAATCCACAATCGTAGTCACCAAAATGGATCGATGGTTCACCGAAACTCAAAAACGAGCAATTTCCTAAGTGTAGCTACAACGCAATGAAAAATGAAGGTTCACAAAAGGTGATAGAAAATATGTGTATAGAATGCACAACTACAATGTAATCCACAAGCGTAGTCACCAAATTTGATTGATGGTCCACGAAAACTCAAACTCGATTGATTTCCTAAACGCGTCTATACTCAACAAAAGATTCAAAAAAAATTCCTCTGTTACCTCTTCCGCTTCTACTTTTCCAAAAAATCTATCTGTTTCAAGAACAATTCTTTTTAAAAAATGAACAATTAGGGTCTCTTGAGCACATGATCATCTATAGAACCCGTATTTTGATTTTCCCAAAAAAAAATTGTTTCGTAGATTCTATTTTTGAGGGGTTTTTGCATGTTGGTAAAAAATTAGTTTTTCGAAAAAAGGACGATTTCGGTTTACTCATAACGACATTCTCTACAAAACCATTTCTCATATTTTTCATAAAAAGATTCAAAAAATTTGCCTCTGTTACCTCTATTACTTCTACTTTTCAAAAATATCTATTTTTTTCAAGAACAACTTATTTTTTCAAAGAACGGAAGATCTCGGTCTCTTTAGCACATGAGTACCTATAAAACCCATATTTTTTATTTTCGAAAAAAAAATTGTTACGTAAATTCTATTTTGGTGGCGTTCTTGCTTTTTGGTGAAAAATGAGTTTATAAAAAAAGGACGATATAGGTCTATTAAGAACGACATTCTCTACAAAACCCATTTCTCAGATTTTTCATAAAAAGATTCAAAAAATTTGCCTATCTTACCTCTACTGCTTCTACTTTAAAAAAAAAGCTATCTTTTTCAAAAACAAATTATTTAAAAGATAAAATGGATGATCTGGGTCTCTAGTTCTCAAGCACCTATAAAACCCATATTTTCAATTTTCCCAAATAAAATTGTTTCGTAGATTCTATTTTTGAGGGGTTTTTGCATGTTGGTGAAAAATTAGTTTTTAGAAAAAATGACGATCTTGGTCTACTCAGAATGACATTCTCTACAAAACCCATTTCTTAGATTTTCATAAAAATATTCAAAAAATTTACCTCTATTACCCCTACTGCTTCTACTTTTAAAAAAAAGCTATCTTTTTCAAGAATAATTTATTTTTTCAAAAAATAGACGTTCTGGGTTTGCACCTATAAAAACCATATGTCGATTTTTCGAAAAAAAATTGTTTCGCAGATTCTATTTTTGAGGGGTTTTTGCATGTTTTTGAAAAATTAGTTTTTCGAAAAAAGAATGATCTGGGTCTACTTAGAACGACATTCTCTACAAAACCCATTTGTTAGATTTTTCATAAAAAGATTAAAAATATTTGTCAATGTTATCTCTACTGCTTCTACTTTTAAAAAAAATCTATCTTTTTGAGGAACAAATAATTTTTTCAGAAAACAGACAATGTATGTCTTTTTAGTGCACAAGCACCTATAAAACCCATATTTTCGATTTTCCAAAAAAAAGCTGTTTCATAGATTCTATTTTTGAGGGGTTCTTGCATGTTGGTGAAAATTTAGTTTTTCGAAAAAATATGCTTTGGTCTACTTAGAATGACATTCTCTACAAAACCCATTTCTCAATTTTTTATAAAAAGATTTAAAAAACTTACCTCTATTACCTCTACTACTTCTATAGACTTTTCAAAAATATCTATTTTTTTCAAAAACATATTTTTTCAAAGAATGGAAGATTTGGGTTTCTTTAGCACACGAGTACATATTAAACCCATATTTTTTATTTTCCCAAAAAAAATTGTTTCATAGATTCCATTTTTGAAGGGTTCTTACATCTTGGTGAAAAATAAGTTTTTTAAAAAAAAGGACGATTTGGGTCTATTCAGAATGACATTCATCTACAAAACCCATTTCTCATATTTTTCATAAAGAGATTGAAAAAATTTGCCTATGTTACGTCTATTAGTTGTACTTAAAAAACAAACTATTTTTTTCAAGAACTTTTTTCTTAAAAAATGGATGATCTGGGTCTCTTTAGCTCTCGAGCACCTATAAAACCCATATTTTTTATTTTCCCAAATAAAATTGTTTTGTAGATTCAATTTTTGAGGGGTTGTTGCATGTTGTTGAAAAATTAGTTTTTTGAAAAAAGGACAATCTAGGTCTACTTAGAACAACATTCTCTACAAAACCCATCTCTCATATTTTTTATAAAAGGATTCAAAAAATTTGCCTCTATTACCTCCACAACTTCTACTTTTGAAAAAAATCTATTGTTTTCAAGAACAACTTATTTTTTTAAAAATGGGACGATCTGTGTCTCTTAAACACACAACTACCTATAAAACCCATTTTTTAAATTTTTCATAAAAACATTCAAAAAACTTCCTAGAAAAAAGGATCATCTAGGTCTACTCAGAAAAACATTTTCTAGAAAACCCATTTATCCCATTTTTCATAAAAAGATTCAAAAAAAATTCCTATGGGTCTCTTTAGCACACGAGCTATAAAACCGATATTTTCTATTTTCAATTTTTTTTTTCATAGATTCTATTTTTGAGGGATTCTTGCATGTCAGTGAAAAATTAGTTTCTCAAAAAAAGGACGATCTGGGTGTACTCAGAACGACATTCTCTACAAAACCCATTTGTCAGATTTTTAATAAAAAGATTCAAAAAATTTGTCTTTGTTATCTCTCCTGCTTGTACTTTTCAAAAAAATCTATCTTTTTGAAGAACAAATATTTTTTTCAAGAAACAAATGGTCTGGGTCTTTTTAGCACATGGGCACCTACAAAACCCATATTTTCAATTTTCCCAAAAAAATTGTTTCTTAGATTCTATATCTAAGGGGATTTTGCAGGTTGGTGAAAAATTAGTTTTTTGAAAAAAGGATGATTTGGGTCTTCTCAGAACAACATTCTCTACAAAGCCCATTTCTCAAATTTTTCATAGGAAGATTCAAAAAAAATTCCTCTAGTACCTCTACTACTACATTTCAAAAAAATCTATAATTTTCAAGAACAACTTATTTAAAAAAAAAACGGACGATCAGGGTCTCTTGAGCACATGAGCACCTATAAAACCCGTATTACTATTTTATTAAAACAAATGTGTTCCGTAGATTCTATTTTTTAGGGGTTTTTGCATGTTGGTAAAAAATTAGTTTTCCAAAAAGAGGATGATCTGGGTCTACTCAAAACAACATTATCTACAAAACTCATTTCTCATATTTTTCACAAAAATATTGAAAAAAATTTCCTCTGTTACCTCTACTACTTCTATTTTTGAAAAAATCTATCTTTTTGAAGAACAACTTATTTTTTTTTAAAAAAGACAATTTGGGTGTCTTTAGCACGCGAGTACCTATAAAACCCATATCTTCGATTTTCCCAAAAAAATTGTTTCGTAGATTCTATTTTTCAGGGGTTCTTGCATGTTGGTGAAAATACGTGTATAGAATGCACAACACAGTGTAATCCACAAGCATAGTAACCAAAGTTGATCAATGGCCCAAGAAAACTCAAAATCGAGTGGTTTTCTAAATGGGGCTATAACTCAACAAAATATGAAGGTTCGCGAAAGGCGATAGAAAATAAACGTACAAAATGGGAAAATATAGTGCAATCCACAATCGTAGTCACCAAAGTTGATCGATGGCCCACGAAATTGCAAACATAAGCGGTTTCCTAAATGTGACTATAACTAAAAAAAAATGAAGGTTCACAAAAGGCGATAGAAAATCTGCGTATATAATCGACAACTATAGTGTAATCCACAAGTGTAGTCACCAAAGTTGATTGATGCCCAACAAAAAATGAAACATGAGGGGTTTTCTAAATATGACTATTACTCAATGAAAAATGAAGGTTCAAAAAAGGCAATAGAAAATACGTGTATAAAATGCACAACTATAGTGTAATCCAGAATGGTAGTCACCAAAATTGATTGACGACCCACAAAAACTCAAACACAAGTGTTTTCCTAAATGAGGCTATAATTCAATATAAAATGAAGGTTCACGAAGGGTGATTAAAAATATGCGTACAAAATGCACAACAACAATACACTCTACAATCATAGTCACCAAAGTTAATCAATAGCCCAAAATAATTCAAACATGATCAATTTCCTAAATACTGCTATAACTCAATAAAAAATGAAGGTTTGCGGAAGGCAATAGAAAATATGTGTATAGAATGCACAACTGGAGTGTAATCCACAATCGTAGTCACCAAAGTTGATTGATGGTCGACGAAAACTAAAACACAAGCGGTTTTCTAAATACAGCTATAACTCAACCAAAAATGAAGGTTCGCAATAGGCGATAGAAAATAAACATATAGAATCCAAAACTAAAGTGTAATCCACAATCGTAGTCACCAAATTTGATTGACGGCCTACAAAAACTCAAACACGAGTGTTTTGCAAAATGCGGCTATAACTCAACAAAAAATGACAGTTCATGAAAGACAATTAAAAATATGCATACAGAATGCACAACTAAAGTACAATCCACAATCGTAGTCACCAAAGTTGATCAATGGCCCACAAAAACTCAAACTCGAGCAGTTTCTCAAATGCGGCTATAACTCAATAAAAAATGAAGGTTTGCTAAAGGTGATAGAAAATACACGTATAAAATGGAAAACTATAATGCAATTCACAATTGTAGCCACGAAAGTTGATAGATGTCTCGTGAAAACGCAAACACGAGCGGTTTCCTAAGTGTGGCTATAACTCAATGAGAAATGAAGGTTCGTGAAAGGCGATAGAAAATACGCGTATAGAATGCAAAACTAATGTGTAATCCACAATCATTGCCACCAAAGTTCATCGATATCCCAAGAAAAATCAAATACGAGAATTTTCCTATATATGGCTATAACTCAACAAAAAGTAAAAGTTCGTGAAAGGCGATTAAAAATATGCCTACAAAATGCACAACTATAGTACAATCCACAATCATAGTCACCAAAGTTGATCGATGCCCCACGAAAATTCAAATATGAGCGATTTCCTAAATGCGGCTATCACTCAACAAAAAATGAAGGTTCAGAAAGGGCGATAGAAAATATGCGTACATAATGCACAACTACATGCAATCCACAGTCGTAGTCACCAAAGTTGATCAATGGCCCATGAAAACTGAAACACGAGCGATTTCTGAAATGCAGTGAGAACTCAACAAAAAATTAAGGTTCGCAAAAGGTGATAGAAAATACGGGTATAGAATGCACAACTATAGTGTAATCCACAAGTGTAGTCACCAAAGTTGATTGATGGCCCACGAAAACTCACTCTCTAGCAGTCTGCTAAATGCGGGTATAACTAAACAAAAAATGAACGTTCCCATAAGGCTATAGAAAATACATGTACATAATAGACAACTACAGTGGAATCCACAATCGTAGTCCCCAAAGTTGATCGGTGCCCCACAAAAACTCAAACACGAGCGGTTTCCTAAGTGCAGCTATAACTCAACCGAAAATGAAGATTCATAAAAGGTGATAGAAAATACACGTATAGAATGCACAACTACAGTGTAATCCACAATCGTAGTTGCCAAAGTTGATCGATGGCTCACGAAAAACTCAAACACGAGCATTTTCTTAAATTATAACTTAGTAAAAAATGAAGGGTTGTGAAATAAGATTAAAAATATGTGTGCAGAATGTACAACTATAGTACAATCCACAATCGTTGTCACCAAAGTTGATCAACGGCCCACAAAGACTAAAACATGAGCGGTTTCCTAAATGCGGCTATAACTAAAGAAAAAAATGAAGGTTCGCGAAAGGTGATAGAAAATACGTGTAAAGAATTGACAACTATAGTGTAATCCACAATTGTATTCACCAAATTTGATTGATGGCCCAAGAAAACTTAAATACGAGTGGTTTCCTAAGTGCGGCTATATCTCACCAAAAAATGAACGTTTGCGATAGGTGATAGAAAATACGCGTATAGAATGCACAACTACAGTGTAATCCACAATCGTAGTCACCGAAGTTGATCGATGGCCCACAAAAACTTAAACACGAGTGGTTTCCTAAGCATATAACTCAACAAAAATTGAACGTTCATGAAAGGTGATAGAAAATACGCATATAGAAATCACAACTATAGTGTAATCGACAATCATAGTCACCAAAGTTCATCAATGGCCCACGAAATCTTAAAAACGAGTGATTTCGTAAGCATATAACTCAACAAAAAATGAACGTGCGTGAAAGGTGATAGAAAATATTCGTATAGAATGCATAACTACAGTAAAATCCACAATCGTAGTCACCAAAGTTGATAGATGGCCCACGAAAACTCAAACACGAGCGTTTTCCTAAATGCGGCTATAACTCAAGAAAAAATAATGAATTTTCATGAAAGGTGATTAAAAATATGCATACAAAATGCTCAACTATAGTACAATCCACAATCGTAGTCACCAAACCTTATTGATGGCCCACAAAAACTCAAACATAAACGGTTTCCTAAATGTGACTATAACTCAATAAAAAATGAAGGTTTGCAAAAGGCTATAGAAAATACGTGTATAGAGTGGACAACTATAATGTAATCCACAATCGTAGTCACCTTTCATGAATTTTTGTTGAGATATAGCCGTATTGAGGAAACTGCTCGTAGTTGATATTTTCGTGGGCCATCGATCAACTTCGATGACTATGATTGTGGATTGCACTATAGTTGTCCAATATGTATGCATAGTTTCTATTGCCTTTCACGAACCTTCATTTTTAGCTGAGATATAGCTGCATTTATTAAAATGCTCGTGTTTGAGTTTTCGTGGGCCATCAATCAATTTTGATGACTACGATAGTGAATTACAATGTAGTTGTGCATTCTACACACATATTTTCCATCCCGTTTCGCGAACCTTCATTTTTTATTGAGTTATAGCTGCACTTAGGAAACCGCTCGTGTTTAAATTTTTGTGGGCCATCGATCAACTTTGGTAACTACGATTGTGGATTGTACTGTAGTTGTGCATTTTGTATGCATATTTTTAATCACCTTTCATGAAGCTTCATTTTTTTGAGTTATAACGACATTTAGGAAAATGCTTATGTTGGAGTTTTCGTTGGCCATCGATCGACTTCGATGACTACGATTGTGGATTGCACTGTAGTTGTCCATTTTGTATGTGTATTTTCTATCCCCTTTCGTGAACCTTCATTTTTTGTTGAGTTATAGCCACATTTAGAAAACCCCTCATGTTTGAGTTTTCATGGGCCATCAAGACACTTTGGTGACTACGATTCTAGATTGCACTATACTTGCGCATTATGAACGCTTATTTTCTATCGCCTTTCGTGATTCTTCATTTTTTTTTGAGTTATGGCCTCATTTAGGAAACTGCTCGTGTTTGAGTTTTTGTGGGCCATTCATCAACATTGGTGACTACGATTATGGATTACACTATATTTGTGCATTCTAAATGTATATTTTTTATTGCCTTTTGCAAACCTTTTTTTTTATTGAGTTATAGGCGCACTTAGGAAACAACTCATGTTTGAGTTCTCGTGGGCCATCAATCAACTTTGGTGACTACGGTTGTGGATTAAAATATATTTGTGTGATCTATATACATATTTTCTATCATCTTTCACAAACATTCATTTTTGTTGAGTTATAGCTACATTTAGAAAATAGCTCATGTTTGAGATTTTCTGTGCCATCGATCAACTTTGGTGACTACGATTGTGGATTACACTATAGTTGTGCATTCTATACACGTGTTTTATATTGCCTTTCACAAACCTTTCATTTTTGTTAAGTTATAGACGCATTTGGGAAACCACTCATGTTTGAGTTTTTGTGGACCATCAATCAATTTTGGTGACTATAATTGTGCATTCTGTATGCATATTTTTACTCGCCTTTAACGAATCTTTATTTTTTGTTGAGTTATAGCTGCATTTAGGAAACCAGTCGTGTTTCAGTTTTTTTGGGCCATCGATCAACTTTGGGGACTACAATTGTGGATTGCACTGTATTTGTCCATACTGTACATGTATTTTCTATCACCTTTCGTGAATCTTCATTTTCTGTTGAGTTATAGTTGCATTAAGGAAACCACTCGAGTTTCAGTTTTTACGGGCCGTCGATCAACTTTGGTGACTACAAATGTGGATTGCACTATAGTTGTCCATTCTATATGTGTATATTCTATCACCTTTCTCGAACCTTCATTTTTTGTTGAGTTATAGCCACATTTAGGAAACCGCTCGTGTTTGAGTTTCCATGGGCTATTGATCAACTTTGGTGACTATGCTTGTGGATTACACTGTAGTTGTGCTTTCTATACAAATATTTTCTATTTCCTTTCGCAAACCTTTATTTTTTATTAAGGTATAGCCACATTTAGGAAACTTCTCATGTTTGAGTTTTTTTGGACCATTGATCAACTTTGGTGACTACGATTGTGTATTGTACTATAGTTGTGCATTCTGTACGCATATTTATAGTTGCCTTTCACAAACCTTCATTTTTTGTTGAGTTATAGTTGCATTTCGGAAAAAGCTCATGTTTGAGTTTTCGTGGGCCATCAATCAACTTTGGTTACTATGATTGTGCATTTCACTGTAGTTGTCCATTTTGTATGCATATTTTCTATCGCCTTTTGTGAACTTTCATTTTTTGTTGACATATAGCCACTGGTGTTTGAGTTTTTGTTGGCCATCAATCAAGTTTGGTTACTACGATTGTGGATTGCACTGTATTTGTGCATTCTATATCTGCATTTTCTATCGCCTTTTGCGAAAATTCATTTTTTGCTGATTTATACCCGCAATTAGCAAACCGCTCATGCTTGAGTTTTTGTGGGCCATCGATGAAATTTCGTGACTACGACTATGGATTGTACTGTAGTTGTGCATTTTGTACACATTTTTAATCGCCTTTCACGAACCTTCATTTTTTGTTGAGTTATAGCCGCATTTAGAAAAATGCTCATGTCTAAGTTATCATGTGCCACCGATCAACTTTGGTGACTATGACTATGAATTACACTATAGTTGTGCATTCTATACACATATCTTCTATCGCATTTCGTGAACCTTAATTTGTTGTTGAGTTATAACCACATTTATGAAACCACTCATGTTCGAGTTTTTGTGGGCCATCGATCAACTTTGTTGACTATGATTTTGGATTGTTTCATCATTGTGCATTGTATATGCATATTTTTAATCACCTTTCATGAATCTTCATTTGTTGTGCGGTTATAGCCACATTTAAGAAAACACTCGTGAGCTATCAATAACTTTTGGTGAATATGATTATGGATTAAATTGTAGTTGTGCATTCTATACAGGTATTTTCTATTGCCTTTCGCGAACCTTCATTTTTTGTTGAGTTATAGCCGCATTTAGGAAACTGCTCATGTTTGAGTTTTTGTGGGCCATCAATCAACTTTTAGGAAATCGCTACTGAAGTTTTGCATTTTGTATGCATATTTTTAATCGCATTTCACGATTCTTAATTTTTGGTTGAGTTATAGCCACATTTAGGAAGACACTGCTGTTTTAGTTTTGGTGGGCCGTCAATCAACTTTGGTGACTACGATTGTGGATTACTCTATAGCTGTGCATTCTGTATGCATATTTTCTATTGCCTTTCATGAACCTTCATTTTTCGTTGAGTGATAGCCGCATCTAGGAAACCGCTCGTGTTTGAGTTTTCGTGGGCCATTAATCAACTTTGGTTACTATAATTGTGGATTGCACTGTAGTTGTGAATTTTTTATGCATATTTTCTATTGCCTTTAGCGAACCTTTTTTTTTTTTTGATTTATAGCTATGTTTAAAAAAAAGCTCGTGTTTGAGTTTTCATGGGTCATCGACCAACTTTGCTGACTACAATTGTGGATTACACTGTTGTTGTGCATTCTATACGCGTATTGTCTATCACATTTCACAAACATTCATTTTTTGTTGTGTTATAGCCCCATTTAGCAAACCACTCAATTTTGAGTTTTCGTAGGCCATTGATGAACTTTGATCATCCTTTTTTCTAAAAACTAATTTTTCACCAACATGCAAGAACCCCTCAAAAATAGAATCTACAAAACAATTTTTTTTCAGAAAATGGAAATACAAGTTTTATAGGTGCTCATGTGCTCAAAAGACCTTGATCGTCCGTTTTATGAAAAAATAAGTTATTCTTGAAAAAGATAAAAAATAAAATAAAAGTAGAAGTAGAAGAGGTAACAGAGGAATTTTTTTTGAATCTTTTTATGAAAAATATGAGAAATGGGTTTTGTAGAAAATGTCATTCTGAGAAGACCCAGATCATACCTTTTTCGATAAACTAAATTTTCACCAACATACAAGAATCCCTCAAAAATCTAATCTAGGAAACAATTTTTTTTAGGAAATTCAAATATATGGATTTTATAGGTGCAAATGTGCTAAAAAGATCCAGATCGTCCATTTTTTAAAAAAATTATTTGTTCTTGAAAAAGATAGATTTTTTTGAAAAGTAGAAGCAATAGAGATAACAGAGACAATTATTTTGAATCTTTTCATGAAAAATTTCACAAATGGGTTTTGTAGATGTTATTCTGAGTAGACTCAGATCGTCCTTTTTTCGAAAAACTAATTTTCCACCAACATGCAAGAACCCCTCATAAATAGAATCTATGAAATATATTTTTTTCGAAAATAAAAAATATAGGTTTTATAGATGCTCATGTGCTAAAGAGACGCAGATATTCCGTTCTTTGAAAATATAAGTTGTTCTTGAAAAAGATAGATATTTTTGAAAAGTAGAAG
Organism: Sequoia sempervirens; assembly: GCA_007258455.2. Classification (NCBI taxonomy): domain Eukaryota; kingdom Viridiplantae; phylum Streptophyta; class Pinopsida; order Cupressales; family Cupressaceae; genus Sequoia; species Sequoia sempervirens. The sequence goes on along the minus strand of VDFB02225921.1, from coordinate 38,074 downwards.
TAGTAGAGGCAACAAAGGCAATTTTTTTGAATATTTTTATGAAAAATCTAAGAAATGGGTTTTGTAGAGAATGTCGTTCTGAGTAGACATAGACGTCCTTTTTTCAAAAAACTAATTTTTCACCATTGAAGAACCCCTCAAAAATTGAATCTACAAAACAATTTTATTTCGGAAAATCAAAAATATGGGTTTTATAGGTGCTCAAGAGCTAAAAAGCCCTAGATCATCCATTTTTAAAAAATCAGTTGTTCTTGAAAAATATAGTTTTTTTAAAAGTAGAAGCGGTAGAGGTACTAGAGGCAAATTTTTTGAATCTTTTTATGAAAAATATGAGAAATGGGTTTTGTAGAGAATGTCATTCTGAATAGACCCAAATCATCCTATTTTTAAAAAAAATATTTTTCACCAATATGGAAGAACCCCTCAAAAATAGAATCTACGAAACAATTTTTTTTTGGAAAATAAAAATTATGGGTTTTATAGGTACTCATGTGCTAAAGAGACCCAGATCTTCTGTTCTTTGAAAAAATAAGTTGTTCTTGAAAAAGACGGATATTTTTGAAATGTAGAAGCAGTAGTGGTAACAGAAATGGGTTTTAAAAAAAAAAAAAAAAAAACAAACAAACAATGGAAGACTCCAAGTGGCATTTCTACCAAATCAAAAGGAAAGGTAGACTATGGAGCAACAAAGAACTCTTGAGGGAAGAAGTCTACTAAATGGACAAGAGAGCATAATAGTTTTCAGGATATTGCAGATGGTTTTAAAAAAACTGTCCCGGAGTGCCTCAACTCCCCTGGTAACTCATAAAGATCATGTCTTGGAATATTAGGGGACTTAATAATCCCCACAAGCAAGATGTTTTGTGCAATTTTTTTAGAGATCACAAGCCTGATATTCTCCTTATGCAGGAAACTAAAATGTCAAAGGAATAAGTGGAAAAGTTGGAACTGTTTCAGCATTGTAGTACACATGGAAACAACTCGAATGGTGCTTCAGGAGGTATTGTTAGCTTCTGGAATAGTCATATAATCAAAGGGTATCCGATTTTGGAAGGTACAAACCATATTGCTACTAGATTCACCCATAGTAGGGATAAGTTTAGTTGGATCCAATCAAATATCTATGCCCCCAATGGAAAAGGTCTCAGAAAATCCTTCTGGATGGAGCTGGCTGCCTTTAGGAGGATTTTTGACAAAGAGTCTTGGGTTGTCATGGGAGACTTTAATACTCCCTTACTGAATGAAGAAAAATTTGGAGGTTTCCATATCAATTCGGAGAGTAAAGAGGATCTTCAGAGCTTCATCAACAACCAGGCGCTGATTAATCTAGATTAGCAAGGAGCCTCCTATACCTGGTCGAATCGCAGAAAGGGTATGGATCTTATCTAGGTTAGATTAGATATATCTTTATTCTCTAATCATTGGTTCTTTAACTATTACTGTTCTCTTAAAGCCCTCTCTAGGATTGGATCTAACCACTTCTCTATTAGTTTTGTTGCAGAGCCTTTAAAGAAGAAGAAAAATATCCTATTTAGAGTTGAAAAAATGTAGCTTTCTCATCCTTCTTTTAAAGAAGAAATTAGGAAATGGTGGAATATAAGTATCTTTGGCACAACTATGTTTAGAGTTGCTAAAAAGTTAAGGGAAGTTAAATTCAACCTAAAAAAATGGAAAAAAGAGTCCTTTGGGAACATTTTCAGGATTAAATCTGATCTTTAGATGGATCTGGGGGAGATTCAAAACAAAATCCAGAAGGAAGGATATTTGAATGATATTAAGGAAAAAGAGAATGAGCTCCTTATTAAGATGCATTATATCATTGGAAAAGAGGAGTTCTGGAGACAAAGATCTAGAGCTTTATGGTTATCTGCAGGTGACAAAAATACTAGGTACTTTCATTTGTCAGCCTCAAAACATAGGGCGGTCAACAAAATTTCTCAAATTGAAGTGGATGGTACTAGGCATGAGGAGGAGGATAGCAGAAAGCATGTTGTTTTATTCTTTAAAAATATTCTTTTTGACAATGATGAAAATAACCAAAATGATCAGGATCATTTAATAGAGGTTATACCTAATGTGATCAATAAGGAAAATAACTCTATGTTGTCTGCTATTCCTACCAATGAGGAAGTAAACAAGGTTGTTTTCTCCTTTGAAGGGAGTAAAGCTCCGGGTCCAGATGGGTTCCCTATGTTTTTCTTCCAATGGTTCTGGGAGATTGTTGGAGAAGATGTGGTGAATGTTGTTAAAGAATTTTTTGGATCCAAAAGTGTCCTAAAAGAGTTGAATGCTACTTTTCTGGTTCTGATCCCTAAGAAGCCTGGAGCAGTGAAAATTGAGGCTTTCAGACCCATAAGCCTCTGCAACTCGATCTATAAAATCATCTCGAAGGTTTTGACTTCTAGACTCTTAATTCTCTTGCCCACTCTGATTTCACCTCAACAGAATGGATTTGTCCCTAGTCGATAGATCCTTGATTCTATTATCACAGTGCATGAGAATATCTATTCCTTGGTTGAATCTAAGACTGAAGGCTTTCTATTAAAGCTTGATATCTCAAAAGCCTATGACAAAGTTGACTAGAAATTCTTGTTTAAAATTTTAAAGGTGTTTCAGTTTTACATTAGGGTTATTCAAATGGTAGAACAACTTGTGTCTACTGCTTCCATATCTATAATGGTGAATGGATCTCCCATGACTTTCTTCCAAAGTTCCAAAGGTCTAAGACAAGGAGATCTTATTTCTCCTATTTTATTCACTATTATGGCTGAAAGTCTTGGAAGAAATTTGAAAAGGTTGATCGATAATAGATCCCTTCTTGGTCTCAAACTGTCCTCAAACAATCTGATTTTTTCTCATCAATAATTTGTTGATGATATGGGTAAATCTTCTATTTCGGAGGGAAAAAATTTGAAATCTCTGCTGGATGAGTATGGGAGGGCGTTAGGATAGATGATTAATAAATAGAAAAGCTCTCTTTTCTTCTTCAACACTCCTATTCATAGACAAAATAAAATTGCCAGAATCCTTGGTTGCAGGGTAGAGTCCTTGCCTGCCACCTATCTTGGCTTACCCTTATGCCTTAAACCCTCAGAATCCTTTTGGATTTCGTTGGTTGAGAGGTTCAGTAAGAAGCTTGCTGGCTAGAAAGGAGCTCTGTTAAGCCAAGCCGGTAAATTTCAACTCCTCAAAGCTACTCTTCAGAACTTGTCGATTTATGCTCTAAGCCTCTTCAAAATCCCTGCTAAGTTTTCAGATGCTATTGAAAAGATTTAAAAAATATTTCTTTGGTCGTGTGTTGAAGAAAAAAAAAGGACTTCCTTTAATAGGATGGGATCTGGTGTGCAGAACGAAAAAGGCCGGAGGTTTAGGTTTTAGAAAAATCAGAATGGTTAACAAGATTCTTCTAGCGAAACAAATTTGGAGAATATTTTCATCCTCAGGGGAATGGACTGATATCCTAGCAAGCAAATATTTGGAGAGTAATAGATCCCTTATAATTATGAAGGAATCCCATCTTCTTCCCAGAGGATCAACCTGCTGGAATAATTTGATCAACGGAAGAAAAGTTGTTGAATTTGGAGTAGGTTGGCAGGTTAGAAGTGGAAACCAAACAAGATTCTGGGAGGATAGATGGCTGTTTAATGAGCCCCTTATAAAAATTGATTCCTTTAGTGAGTGGGCTAAGAATTGCAAAGCTCTTTTTGGTTCATATGTGAAAGATTATCGTGTGGATGGAAAATGGGTGGATCTATGCCTTATCAGTCAAGCTCTTGCTCCTATTTAGTCTTCTTTGCTAGCTGTCTGCCCTAATCAGATGTAAGATCATCTTGTTTGGAGTGATGAACCCTTAGGAAATTATTATGTTTCATTTGCTTTTGCCAGGCTTACTTCTTTATAGGCTTCTCCCCCCATTCTAGTCGAAGGCTTGGTTCAAACATCTGGTCCCTAAAATCAATATCTTTTTCTGGATCCTTCTCCAAAATATGGTGCTCACAATTGATAACCTTTGCAAGCATGGATTTCAAATACCTAATAGATATTTTTTTGCAAGATGGAGGTAGAGTCAGTGCGTCATTTGTTTCTTCACTATCCTTTTGCTGCCTCAATTTGGGAAAAAATTATCTGTTACTGGCGACTATCTTGGGTTTTTCCCTTGTCTATTGAAGATTTCTTCTCTCAATGGAAAGCCCCGAATTACAATCCTGTACTTTGGTACTTGTGGGATTTCTCTTTCCCTCATGTTGCTTGGGGTCTTTGGAAAGAATGAAATAATAGAATTTACAAAGATAAAGAAGCACCGATGGATATTGTTTTTGATAAAATAATCAGATTTTTAAAATAAAATGTCAATGGTATATCCCAAAAGGATAGCAAATCCAAGAAAGTAGCTCACTTGTCCTATGATCTTAAGGTTGCTAAGGAATTGAATATAAGTCTTGATTTTCCCTGTGCCCCTAAACAAGCTAAGAAGAATAGAGAGGGTGTTTTCTGGTCTTTTCCGCCTAATGGATGGGTCAAAGCCAACTTCGATGGAGCGGCTAATGGTAATCCTGGGGCGGCAGGTTGCGGCGGAGTCATAAGGGATTCCTTTGGAAACTTTCTAAGTGTGACTGCCACTCCCCTTGGATCTCAAACCAATCACTTGGCTGAGGTTGCTGGAGCTTTTCATATTATAAATTTGGCCCATAGTCTAAATTTGAAAAATATTTGGCTTGAAGGGGATTCCAAAAATATTATTGATTGTCTTTTAGGTAGGTCCGCCCCCTTGTGGACTATTAAGTCTTGGATTGATGATGCTATCTCGACTTTAGCCAAGTTTGATAATATAAAGATTTCACATGCCTATAGAGAAGCCAATGATGTGGTGGATTTTTTTGCGAATGAAGGGGTTAGGAGAAAAGGACAGTGCACTTGGATAAATATTAGTGAATTAAGAGTTAATGTCTGGGCCTTATTGAAGTATGATGCATCACATGGGCAAGAAGCGTGTCACCTCATTAATGATGATAGGACGGGGTAATTACATCACAATCATTATATTGTATGAGACCGAGCTCAGTCGCTTAATCTGTAAGGTTGTCTGGCATGCTTTGTGGGCTCTTAGATTTGGCGGGACCATTTCAAGCAAAGATTTTGTCTCTGTCTTCCCCACTATGCTTGCCAAAATAGGTGGAGACAAGAAAAGAGTGGCGCCGAACAGCTTTGAGATGTATACTAGAAATACTAAAGCGTGGAACAAAGTAATAAGTGGGGGTTTACTCCCTTTCTGGAAAAACTCCATGGGTCTAATCAGGATGCTACTGAACATTTTGAGAAGAATTGGAAAAATGGGGAACTTACCCTTTTTGGTAGCAAAAGTTGAGCTTAATGAAAACCTTATAGCTGAAGTGACTGGAATGTCCATTGATGGACAATTTTTTTTCAGGGACAGGGTTTTCTCTGATGAAGCTGTCATCAGATTTCTGAAGAAAGAGAAGGAAAGAATGAAACTGGTGAAAATTTCTAATAGCTACTTCGAAGTTGATACCATAAAAGCTCTCTGGAGGAAAGTTCTTCGTGTTATCATGGAGTACATTACTGTGGATGGTCACTTTACCAAGGTCTATGGTTATCACTTTTCCCTGCTCAACCATTTCCACTACAAGGTTAGGGTTTCTATTCCCTACTATCTTCTCTATTGTTTGAGAAAAAGTATGGATGATCACAAGAAAAACCAAAAAAGATATCCTATTTTGCATACTGGTTTGATTAGGTTAATTGTTGAACATTACCAAAATATGTTTGCCCCTGCTAATTTGGATGCCCCTCCTGATTCTGAGGAGGATGATACCGAACCCAGTTGCTCAAGGAATTTTCTCAATTTGAACCCGATTAGGATGGTCCTTAGCCCTTCCTTTGTCCAAATTGGTAAGAAAATCCTTAACCCCCATTCTATGAAAGCTTGCTCTGCGCCTAAGCCGGGTAGTTCTGCCCTTAATACCAGAAGTGTTGGTAAGAATCTACCAGGTAAAAACCTTGTGTCGTAAATCTAAAGACTCTCCTGATTTTGAGGATTCTAGTGCTAACAATACTTCATCCTTTGCTACCCCATCGTTGGATAGAGATGCTAGATTTGGTTCCCCTGTAACCCCCGACCCTGCTAAAACTTGCTTCAACCTTGAAAGGGAACACACTGTGGATGTCTTGAGTTTAGCTAGGAATAATGCAGCTGACCATTTCAAAAAATTTAAATGGATCTTTCATGAAATCAACAAGCTAAAAATAAAAAACTGGACCCTTCAAAGTAAACTGGAAGAAATGGGAGCCAAGGTTGCGGCGCTTGGCAAGAAAGAGGCGGAGCGAAAAGATCATGGTGCCAGTAAAGAAACCCAAAACCAAGCGGGCATGAACAGAAGGGTTGAAATTGAGTTGGATAAAATGAAAAATGATGTTAAAACTATAGCCGAGCAGAACAATAGGATGGCAAGATACAATGCCATCATCATCAATTCCATGACTGAAAAATTGGACAAAACTCAACAGGGGTCTTTGGTGGTTGATTTGGAAGAGTCAATGATAAAAACCAGGATGAGGATGTTAGTATTTCAAAGAGAACCAGGGCTAATTTGAAGAGGAAGGCTCCTCCTACGCCGCAGATGATTCAAACTTTCAAGTAGGGTGTTTAGGACATGCAGAACCTGGAGGCTGAGACCAAGTCTGTTCTGAAGACTCTGGGTTAGTTTTGGCTGGTCTTTTTGTTGGCTTTTCGGCTGGTTTTTTGTCTGACCTTCTTGGTCTTTTGTGGGTGTATACTAATTTTTCCAGTTTTTTCCTTTTGTGCAGCCTATTTTTTCTATTGGACCTTTTAGTCCTTTCTCTTTTGTTGTAAACTTTGTGGTTTCGGGTCCCTGTAAAACCCGTTTTTCCCTTTATCAAAAACATAAATGGGTTTTGTAGAGAATGTCATTCTGAGTAAATCAGATTGTCCTTTTTTCAAAAAACTAATTTTTCACCAACATATAAGAATACCTCAAAATTAGAATCTATGAAACAATTTTTTTTGGGAAAATAAAAAATATGGGTATTATAGGTTTTCGTAAGCTGAAGAGATTTAGATTGTCTATTTTTTGAAAAAATAAGTAGTTCTTCAAAAAGATAGATTTGTTTGAAAAGTGGAAACAATATAGGCAAAGAGGCAAATTTTAAGAATCTTTTTATGAACAATTTGAGAAATGGGTTTTGTGGAGAATATTGTTCTGACTAAATAGATTTTGTGGGCTATCAATCAACTTTGGTGACTACAATTGTGGATTACATTGTAGTTGTGCATTCTATACGCGTATTTTTTATCGCCTTCCACGAACCTTTATTTTTTGTTGAGTTATTATAGCTTCACCTAGGAAATCATTCGTGTTTGAGTTTTTTGTGGGCCGTCGATCAGCTTTGGTGACTACAATTGTGGATTGCACTATAGTTGTCCATTCTGTACGCGTATTTTCTATCGCCTTTTGTGAGTAGTCATTTTTTGTTGAGTTATAGTCGTATTTAGGAAACCGCTCGTATTTGAGTTTTTGTGGGCTATCGATCAACTTTTTCGACTATGATTGTGGATTACACTATAGTTGTTCACTCTATAAACATATTTTCTATCGCCTTTCGCAAAACTTTATTTTTTGTTGAGTTATAGCTGCATTTAGGAAACTGCTCAAGTTTGAGTTTTTGTGGGCCATCAATCATCTTTGGTGACTATGATTCTGGATTGTACTATAGTTGTGCATTCAGTATACATATTTTTAATTTCCTTTGTCGAACCTTCATTTTTTGTTGAGTTATAGTCACATTTAGGAAAACGCTTGTGTTTGAATATTCGTGGGCCATCGATCAACTTTGGTGACTACAATTGTAGATTACACTGTAGTTGTGCATTCTATACGTATATTTTCTATCACCTTTCGTGAACCTTCATTTTTCATTGAGTTATACCTGCACTTAAAAAACCGCTCGTGTTTGAGTTTTTATGAACCATCAATCAAATTTGGTGACTATGATTGTGGATTGCACTATAGTTTTCCATTCTATACGCGTCTTTTCTATTGTCTTTTGCGAGCCTTCATTTTTTGTTGAGTTATAGCTGCATTTAGGAAATTGCTCGAGTTTGAGTTTTTGTGGGCTATCGATCAACTTTAGTGAATATGATTGTGGATTATACTGTAGTTGTGCATTCTGTACGCATATTTTTAATTTCTTTTCACAAGCATTCATTTTTTGTTGAGTTATAGTCATATTTAGGAAACTGCTCATGTATGAGTTTTCATGGGCCATTGATCAACTTTGGTGACAACGCTTGTGAATTCATTTTTTGTTGAGTAATAGCCGCATTTAGGAAACTGCTCAAGTTTGAGTTTTTTTGGGCCATCGATCAACTTTGGTGACTATTATTGTGGGTTGTACTGTAGTTGTGCATTTTATATGCATATTTTTAATCACCTTTCACGAACCTTCATTTTTTGTTGAGTTATAGACGCATTTAGGAAAACGCTTATGAACGCTAATTTTGTAACACTTTTTGCGAACCTTCATTTTTTGTTGAGTTATAGCTGCATTTAGCAAACCACTCGTGTTTGAGTTTTTGTGGGCCATTAATCAACTTTGGTGACTACGCTTCTAAGTTACACAGTAGTTGTGTATTCTATACGCGTATTTTATATCACCTTTTGCGATCTTTCTTTTTTGGTTGAGTTATGGCCATATTTAGGAAACCTTTCATGTCCGAGTTTTTGTAGGTCATCAATAAATTTTGGTGACTGTGATTTAGGATTGTACTATAGTTGTGTATTTTATATGCATATTTTAAATTTTTTTCACGAACCTTCATTTTTTATTGAGTTATAGGCAAATTAAGGAAAATGCTCATGGTTTAGTTTTCTTGGGCCATCAATCAAGTTTGGTGACAACGATTGTGGATTACATTGTAGTTGTGCGTTGTATACATGTATTTTCTATCGCCTTTCGCGTACCTTCATTTTTCGTTGAGCTATAGCCGCACTTAAGAAACCGTTCGAGTTTGAGTTTTCATGGGCAATCAATCTAGTTTGGTGACTACGATTGTGGATTGCACTGTAGTTGTACATCTGCACACATATTTTCTATTTCCTTTCACGAACTTTCATTTCTAGTTGACTTATAGCCACATTTAGGAAACCTCTCTAGTTTGAGTTTTCATGGGCCATCAATCAATTTTTGTAACTACGCTGGTGGATTACATTGTATTTGTGCATTCTATATGCATATTTTCTATCACCTTTCACGAACCTTCTTTTTTTGTTGAGTTATAGCCGCATTTAGGAAACCACTCGTGTTTGAGATTTTGTGGCCCATCGATCAACTTTGGTGACTACAATTGTTGATTACACTATAGTTGTGCATTCCTCACACGTGTTTTCTATCGCCTTTCGTGAAGCTTTATTTTTTGTTGAGTTATAGCTGCATTTAGAAAACCACTCATGTTTGAGTTTTTGTGGACCATCAATCAATTTTGGTGACTACAATTGTGGATTGTACCGTAGTTGTGCATTATGTAAGCTATTTTTACTCGCCTTTCATGAACCTTTATTTTTTGTTGAGTTATAGCCGCATTTAGCAAAACGCTAGTGTTTGAGTTTTTGTTGGCCATTTATCATCTTTGGTGACTACGATTGTAGATTACATTGTAGTTGTGCATTATATACTTGTATTTTATATCGCGTTTCTTGAATGTTCATTTTTTTATTTTTTATGACCACAATTAGGAAACCGCTTGTGTTTGAGTTTTCGTGAGCCATCAATCAACTTTGGTAACTACGATTCTATATTGCACTGTAGTTGTCCATACTGTATGTGTGTTTTCTATCACATTTTGGGAGCCTTCATTTTTCCTTGAGGTATAGCCGCACTTAGGAAACCCCTCATGTTTGAGTTTTTGTAGGCCATCGATCAACCTTAGTGACTACGATTTTGGATTGCATTGTACTTGTCCATTTTGTACATGTATTTTCTAACACCTTTCGCGAACCTTCATTTTTTGTTGAGTTATCGCCACATTTAGGAAACCGCTCGAGTTTGAGTTTTCGTGGACCATCAATGAACTTTGGTGACTACAATTGAGGATTGCAGTATAGTTGTGCATTTTATATGCATATTTTAATCGCCTTTCATGAACCTTCATTTTTTGTTGAGTTATATAATTTAGGAAAACGATCATGTTTGAGTTTTTGTGGGCCATCGATCAACTTTGGTGACTATGATTGTGGATTACACTGGAGTTGTGCATTCTTTACGCATATTTCCTATCGTCTTTCACGTACGTTCATTTTTCATTGAGTTATAGTTGTACTTAAGAAACTGCTCCTGTTTTAGGTTTTGTGGGCCATCAATGAACTTTGGTGACTACGATTGTGGATTGCACTGTAGTTGTCAAATTTGTATGCATATTTTCTATCGCCATTTGTGAACCTTCATTTTTTGTTGAGTTATAGCGGCATTTAGGAAACCTGCTCGAGTTTGAATTTTTGTGGGCCATCGATCAACTTCGGTGACTACGATTGTGGATTACAATGTAGTTGTGTATTCTATATGTATATTTCTATTGACTTTCACGAACCTTCATTTTTTGTTGAGTTATAGCCACCTTTAGGAAACCGCTCATGTTTGAGTTTTGGTTGGCCATCAATCAACTTTGCTTAATACAATTGTGGATTGTATAGTTAGGCATTCTGTACGCATATTTTTGATTGCCTTTGATGAACCTTAATTTTTTTGAGTTATAACAGCTTTTACGAAAACTCTCATGTTTGAGTTTTCGTGGGTCATCAATCAATTTTGGTGACTACGATTGTGGATTACACTCTAGTTGTGCATTATATACACGTTTTGTCTATTGCCTTTCGTGAACTTTCATTTAACTTTCAGTTATAGTTGTAATTGGGAAATCGCTCGTGTTAGAGATTTTGTAGGCCATCGATCAACTTTGGTAAGTACGGTATTGGATTGCACTATAGTTGACCATTTTGTACATGTATTTTCTATCGCATTTCACTAATCTTTAGTTTTTGTTAAGTTATGGCTGCATTTAAGAAACCACTCGAATTTGAGTTTTTTTGGGCCATCGGTGAACTGTGGTGACTACGCTTTTGGATTACACTGTAGTTGTACAATCTATACGCGTATTTTCTATCACCTTTCAACAACCTACATTTTTTGTTGAGTTATAGCCGCATTTAGGAAACTCCGCGTGTTTGAATTTTCGTGGACTATAAATGAACTTTGGTGACTACGAATGTGGATTGCATTGTAGTTGTCCATTTTGTACGTATATTTTTCTATCGCCTTTTGTGAACCTTCATTTTTTGTTTAGTTATAGTCGCATTTAGGAAACCGCTCATGTTTGAGTTTTCATGGGCCATCGATCAACTTTGGTGACTATGATTGTGGATTGCACTATAGTTACCCATTTCGTACATGTATTTTATATTGCATTTCATGAACCTTCATATTTTTTTGAGTTATAGCCCCATTTAGTAAACCACTCGATTTTTAGTTTTCGTGGGCCATTGATCAACTTTGATTACTACGCTTGTGGATTACATTGTAGTTGTGCATTCTATAGGTGTATTTTCTATTGCCTTTTGCGAACCTTCATTTTTTGTTTAGTTATAGCCACATTTATGAAACCACTCGTATTTGAGTTTTTGTGGGCCATCGGTAAACTTTCGTGATTACGATTGTGGATTACACTATAGTTGTGCATTCTATACAAGTATTTTCACCAACATGTAAGAACCTCTCAAAAATAGAATCTACGAAATAATTTTTTTTGGGAAAATAAAAAATATGGGTTTTATAGGTGCTTGTGTGCTAAAGAGACCCAGATTGTCTATTTTTTATAAAATAAGTTGTTCTTGGAAAACATAGATTTTTTGAAAAGTAGAAGCAGTAGAGGTAATAGAGGCAAATTTTTTGAATCTTTTTATGAAAAATTTGAGAAATGGGTTTTGTAGAGAATGTCATTCTGAGTGGACTCAGATCATTCTTCTTTTGAAAAACTAATTATTCACCAACATGCAAGAACCCTTCAAAAATATAATCTATGATACAATTTATTTTTGGGAAAGTGAATATGGATTTTATAGGTGCTCATGTGCTGAAAGACCTAGATCGACCGTTTTTGTAAAAAATAAGTTGTATTTGAAAAAGATTGATTTTTTTGAAAAGTAGTAGTAGAGGTAACATAGGAAAAAAAATTAAATCTTTTATGAAAAATCTGAGAAATGGGTTTTCTAGAGAATGTTATTATGATTAGACCCATATCATCCTTTTTTCAAAAAGCTAAATTTTCACCGACATGCAAGAACTCCTCAAAAATAAAATCCATGAAACAATTTTTTTTGTGAAAATTGAAATATGATTTTTATAGGAGCATGTGCTCAAGAGACCCAGATTGTCATTTTTTTGAAAAACTAATTTTTCACCAACATGCAAGAACCTCTCAAAAATTGAATCTACGAAACAATTTTATTTGGGAAAATAAAAAATATGGGTTTTATAGGTGCTCGAGAGATAAAAAGACCCAGATCAACCATTTTTAAAAAAAATAAGTTGTTTTTGAATTTTTTTTTTTTTTGAAAATTAGAAGTAGTAGATGTAACAGAGGCAATTTTTTAAATCTTTTTATGAAAAATCTGAGAAATGGGTTTTGTAGAGAATGTTATTCTAAATAGACCCAGATTGTCATTTTTTTGAAAAACGTATTTTTCACCAACATGCAAAAACCTCTCAAAAATAAAATTTAGGAAACAATTTTTATTTGGAAAATAAAACATATAGGGTTTATACGTGTTTGTGTGCTAATTTTATTTAGATCATTTGTTTTTTGAAAAAATAAGTAGTTCTTTAATAAGATAGATTTTTTAAAAAGTAGAAGCAGTAGAGGTAACAAAGGCAAACTTTTAATGGCGAAGCACGAGCACGAGCACGAGCAAGGGCGGGAGAAGGAATTTCAAAATTCAAAGCAATGGGAAAGGAAATGGAGCAAGATCAGAAAATCTACAGTCGAATCAGGAGCTAGAGTCGTGTCAGAAGCAAGGTAAGGATGACCAGATTTAAGTTTTCGTGGCCCATTGATCAACTTTGGTGACTACAATTGTGGATTACACTGTAGTTGGGCATTCCATACACGTATTATCTATCACCTTTCATGAACCTTCATTTTTCGTTGAGTTAGCCGCACTTAGGAAACCGCTAGTGTTTGAGTTTTTGTGAACCATTGGTCAACTTTGGTGACTATGATTTTGGATTGCACTGTGGTTGTCCATTTTGTACATGTATTTTCTATCGCCTTTTGCCAACCTTCTTTTTTTGTTGAGTTATAGCTGCATTTAGGAAATCGCTCGAGTTTTAGTTTTCGTGGACCATCGATCAACTTTTGGGACTATAATTATGGGTTGTACTATAGTTGTGCATGCTATACGCATATTTTTAATTACTTTTCACAAACATTCATTTTTTTTTGAGTTATAGCCGTATTTGGGAAACCACTCTTATTTAATTTTTTGAGGGCCATCGATAAACTTTAGGTGACTACAATTGTGGATTGCACTATAGTTTTCCAATCTATACACGTAGTTTCTATTGGCTTCTGCGAACCTTCTTTTTTTGTTGAGTTATAGCTGCATTTAGGAAACCGCTCGAGTGTGAGTTTTCATGGGCCATCGATCAACTTTGGTGACTACGATTTTGGATTGTACTGTAGTTGTGCATTCTATATGCAAATTTTAATTTTTTTTTAGGAACCTTTACTTTTTACTCAGTCATAGTTGCATTTAGAAAACACGTGTTTCAGTTTTCTTGGGTCATCAATCAACATTGCTAACTACGATTGTGGATTACACTATAGTAGTGCATTCTATACACGATTTTCTATAACCTTTCGTGAACCTTCATTTTGTTGACCTATAGCCGCACTTAAGAAACCACTCGTGTTTGAGTTTTCGTGGTCATGGATCTACGTTGGTGACTACAATTATGGATTTCTCATTTGTTGTTCATTCTGTATGCATATTTTCTATCGCCTTTCATGAACCTTCATTTCTTGTTGAGTTATAGCCGCATTTAGGAAACTGCTCAGGTTTAAAAAAATTTGGGCCGTCGATCACCTTTGGTGACTACAATTGTTGATTACACTATAGTTGTGCATTCTATACATGTGTTCTATCACCTTTCGCGAAACTTTATTTTTTTTGAGTTATAGCCGCATTTAGGAAACTTCTCAAGTTTGAGTTTTTGTGGGACATCAATCAATTTTGGTGACTACAATTGTGGATCGTACTGTAGTTGTGCATTTTGCAAGCATATTTTTACTCTCCTTTCACAAACCTTTATTTTTTGTTGACTTATAGCCAGATTTAGCAAAACACTCGCGTTTGAGTTTTCGTGGGCCATTTATCAACTCTAGTGACTATGATTGTGGATTATCACATTATAGTTATGCATTCTATACCTGTGTTTTCTATCGTGTTTCTTGAACCTTAATTTTTTGGTTAGTTATAGCCGTAATTAGGAAACTGCTTGTGTTTCAATTTTTGTGGGCCATCGATCAACTTTGCTGACTACGATTCTAGATTGCACTGTAGTTGTGCATTCTATATGCGTATTTTCTATCACTTTTTGCAAACCTTCATTTTTTGTTGAGTTATAGCCGCATTTAGGAAAGTGCTTTTGTTTGAGATTTCATGGGCCATCAATCAACTTTGGTCACTACAATTGTGGATTACATTGTAGTTGTGCAACCTATACACCTATTTTCTATCGCCTTTTCTTGAACCTTCATTTTTTATTGAGTTATAGCCACATTTAGGAAACTTCTCATGTCTGATTTTTTGTGGACTATCGATCAACCTTGGTGGTTATGAATGTGGTTTGCACAAAAGTTATCCATTTTGTAGGCATATTTTTATCGCCTTTTGTGAACCTTCCTTTTTTTTTTAGTTATAGTCGCATTTAGTAAATCACTCATGTTTGAGTTTTCGTGGGCCATTAATCAACTTTAGTGATTACGATTGTGGATTGGACTATAGTTTCCCATTCTGTACATGTATTTTCTGTCACCTTTCTGGAAACTTTATATTTTCTTGATTTATAGCCCCATTTAGCAAACTGTTCGATTTTGAGTTTTTCGTGGGCCATTGATCAACTTTGGTTACTACGCTTATGGATTATACTGTAGTTGTGCATTCTATAGGCATATTTTCTATCGTGTTTCGCGAACCTTCATTTTTTGGTTGAGTTATAGCTGCATTTACGAAACCGCTCATGTTTGAGTTTTTGTCGCCCATCGATCAACTTTGGTGACTACGATTGTGAATTGCACTATAGTTGTCCATTCTATAATCGTAATTTCTATCGCCTTTCACAATCCTTCATTTTTTATTGACTAATAGCTGCATTTAGGAAACCACTCATGTTTAAATTTTCGTTAAATTTTCGCTTGTTTAAGTTTAAGGGAAACCACATATGTTTAAGTTTTTGTATGCCATCAATCAACTTTTCACTACAATTGATGATTGTACTGTAGTTGTGCATTCTCTACGCATATTTTTAAATGCCTTTCACGAACCTTCATTTTTTGTTGAGATATAGCCGCATTTAGGAAAACATTCGTGTTTGAGTTTTTGTGGGCATCGATCAACTTTGGTGACTACGATTGTGGATTACACTTTTATTGTGCATTCTATATGTGTATTTTCTATCACCATTTATGAACCTTCATTTTTTGTTGGGTTACAACTGCATTTATGAAACCACTCGTGTTTTAGTTTTCATGGGCCATCGATCAACTTTCATGACTAGGATTGTGGATTGCATTGTAGTTGTGCATTTTATCAGTGTATTTTCTATCACGTTTTGCAAACTTCCATTTTTCATTGACTAATAGCCGCATTTAGGAAACTCCTCGTATTTTACTTTTCATGGGCCATCGATAACGCTTTTTGATTACACTATAGTTGTGCATTTTATATTTCGTTTCACGAATGTTCATTTTTTGTTGAGTTATGGCTGCATTTAGGAAACCACTCGTGTTTGAGTGTTTGCGGGCCATCGATCAATTTTGGTCTCTATGATTGTGGATTACACTTAAGTTATGTATTCTATACATGTATTTTCTATCACTTTTCGCTAACATTCATTTTTTGTTGAGTTATGGCTGCATTTAGGAAACCGCTCATGTTTGGGTTTTTGTGGGCCATCAATCAACTTTGAAGACTACGATTGTAGATTGTACTGTAGTTGTGCATTATGTACATGTATTTTTAATCGCCTTTCACGAACCTTCATTTTTTGTTGAGTTATAGCTGTATTTATTAAAATGCTCGTGTTTGTGTTTTCGTGGGCCATCGATCAACTTTGGTGACTATGATTGTGGACTATAGTTGTGCATTTTGTACACATATTTTTAATCATCTTTCATGAACCTTCATTTTTTTTTGAGTTATAATTTTGGGAAATGCTCTTGTTTGAGTTTTCGTCTGTGATCGATCAACTTTGGTGACTACGGTTTTGGATTGCACTGTAGTTGTCCACTCTATAAGCGTATTTTCTATTGCCTTTTCTTAACCTTAATTTTTTGTTGAGTTATAGCCATAATTAGGAAACCGCTCATATTTGAGTTTTTGTGGGCCATCGATCAACTTTGGTGACTACAATTGTAGATTACACTATAGTTGTTTATTTTATAAACGTATTTTCTATCGCCTTTCGCAAACCATTTTTTTTTTTGAGTTATAGTTTCATTTAGGAAACCGCTCATGTCTGAATTTTATTGGGCCATCAATCAACTTTGGTGACTATAATTCTGGGTTATACTATAGTTATGCATTCTATATGCATATTTTTAATTCCCTTTAATGAACCTTTATTTTTTTTGAGTTATAATCGCATTTAGGAAAATTCTCAAATTTAAGTTTTTGTGGGCCATCAATCAACTTTAGTGACTACAATTGTGGATTACACTGTAGTTGGGCATTCCATACACGTATTATCTATCACCATTTGTTAACCTTCATTTTTCGTTGCGTTAGCCACACTTAGGAAACCGCTCGTGTTTGAGTTTTCGTGAACCATCGGTCAACTCTGGTGACTATGATTGTGGATTGCAGTGTGGTTGTCGATTATGTACATGTATTTTCTATCGCCTTTCACGAACCTTCTTTTTTTGTTGAGTTATAGTTGCATTTAGGAAATCGCTCGAGTTTGAGTTTTCGTGGACCATCGATCAACTTTGGGGACTATAATTATGGGTTGTACTATAGTTGTGCATACTATATGCATATTTTTAATTACTTTTCACAAAGATTCATTTTTTTTTGAGTTATAGCCGTATTTGGGAAACCACTCTTATTTAATTTTTTGAGGGCCATCTATAAACTTTGGGTGACTACAATTGTGGATTGCACTGTAGTTTTCCAATCTATACACGTAGTTTCTATTAGCTTCCGCAAACCTTCTTTTTTTGTTGAGTTATAGTGGCATTTAGGAAACCGCTCCTGTGTGAGTTTTCGTGGGCCATCGATCAACTTTGGTGACTACGATTGTGGATTGTACTGTAGTTGTGCATTCTATACACAGTTATAGCCACATTTAGGAAAATGCTTGTGTTTCTATTTTCTTGGGCCATCAAGCAAGTTTGCTGACTACGATTGTGGATTACACTGTAGTTGTGCATTCTATACATGTATTATCTATCGCCTTTCGTGAACCTTCATTTTTCATTGAGCTATAGCCGCACTTAAGAAACCACTCATGTTTGAGTTTTCATGGCCATTGATCTACGTTGGTGACTACAATTATGGATTGCTCAGTTGTTGTCCATTTTGTACGCGTATTTTCTATCGACTTTTGTGAACCTTCATTTCTTGTTGAGTTATAGCCGCATTTAGGAAACTGCTCGTGTTTGAAACTTTTTGGGCTGTCGATCACCTTTGGTGACTACGATTGTTGATTACACTATAGTTGTGCATTCTATAGATGTGTTTTTTATCACCTTTCATGAAATTTTATTTTTCTTAAGTTATAGCCACATTTAGAAAACCGCTCATGTTTGAGTTTTTGTGGGCCATCAATCAATTTTGGTGACTACAATTGTGGATTGTACTGTAGTTGTGCATTCTGCAAGCATATTTTTACTCTCCTTTCACAAACCTTTATTTTTTGTTGACTTATAGCAGGATTTAGCAAAATAGTCGTGTTTGAGTTTTCGTGGGCCATTTATCAAATCTAGTGACTATGATTGTGGATTATCACATTGTAGCTATGCATTCTATACCTGTGTTTTCTATCGCGTTTCTTGAACCTTAATTTTTTTGTTAGTCATAGCCGTAATTAGGAAACTGCTTGTGTTTCAGTTTTTGTGGGCCATCGATCAACTATGATTCTGGATTGCACTATAGTTATCCATACTGTATATGTATTTTCTATCACCTTTCGATAACCTTCATTTTTCATTGAGTTATAGCCGCACTTAGGAAAGCGCTCGTGTTTCAGTTTTTTTGGGCCATCGATCAACTTTGGTGAGTACAATTGTGGATTGCGCTACAGTTTTCCATTTTGTAGATGTATTTTCTAGCCTTACGTGAACCTTCTTTACTATTGAGTTATTGCTGCATTTACAAAACTGCTCGATATTGAGTTTTTGTGGGCCATCGATCGACTTTGGTGACTACGCTTATGGATTACACTATATTTGTGCATTCTATATGCGTATTTTCTATCACCTTTTGCAAACCTTCATTTTTTGTTGAGTTATAGCCGTATTTAGGAAAGCACTGGTGTTTGAGATTTCATTGGCCATCGATCAACTTTGGTCACTACGATTGTGGATTACACTATAGTTTTGCAAACTATACACGTATTTTCTATCACCTTTTCTTGAACCTTCATTTTTTGTTGAGTTATAGCCGCATTTAGGAAACTTCTCATGTTTGATTTTTTGTGGACTATTGATCAACCTTAGTGGCTACGATTGTGGATTGCACAAAAGTTATCCATTTTGTGCGCGTATTTTCTATCACCTTTTGTGAACCTTCATTTTTTTTGAGTTATAGTCACATTTAGTAAATCGCTCATGTTTGAGTTTTCGTGGGCCATTGATCAACTTTGGTGACTACGATTGTGGATTGGACTATAGTTTCCCATTCTGTACGTGTATTTTCTATCACCTTTCTGGAAACTTTATATTTTCTTGATTTATAGCCCCATTTAGCAAACCGCTCGATTTTGAGTTTATTCGTGGGCCATTGATCAACTTGGTTACTAGGGTTGTGGATTACACTGTAGTTGTGCATTATATAGGCATATTTTCTATCGCCTTTCATGAACCTTCATTTTTGGTTGAGTTATAGCTTCATTTACGAAACCGCTCATGTTTGAGCTTTTGTCGGCCATTGATCAACTTTGGTGACTACGATTGTGAATTGCACTATAGTTGTCCATTATGTAATCGTAATTTCTATCGGCTTTCATGATTGTTCATTTTTTGTTGACTTATAGCCACATTTAGGAAACCACTCATGTTTAATTTTTCATGGGCCATCAATCAATTTTTGTGACTACGCTTGTTTAAGTGTAAGATTAGGAAACTGCATATTTTTAAGTTTTCTATGCCATCGTTCAACTTTGGTCACTACAATTGTGGATTGTACTGTAGTTGTGCATTCTATACGTATATTTTTAAATGGCTTTCACGAACCTTCATTTGTTGTTCTGTTATAGCCACATTTAGGAAAACATTCATGTTTGAGTTTTTGTGGGCATCGATCAACTTTGGTGACTACGATTGTGGATTACAGTTTTATTGTGCATTCTATACGTGTATTTTCTATCACCATTCATGAACTTTCATTTTTTGTTTAGTTATAACTTCATTTACGAAACTACTCGTGTTTTAGTTTTCATGGGCCATCGATCAACTTTCATGACTACGATTGTGGATTACATTGTAGTTGTGCATTTTATCAACGTATTTTCTATCACCTTTTGCAAACTTCCATTTTTCTTTGACTAATAGCCGCATTTAGGAAACCCCTCGTATTTTAGTTTTCATGGGCCATCGATAAACTTTCGTGTCTACGATTGTGGATTACACTGTATTTGTGCATTCTATAGGCGTATTCTCTATCACCTTTAGTGAACCTTAATTTTTTGTTGAGTTATAGCTACATTTAGGGAACTGCTCATGTTTGAGTCTTTGTGGGCCATGGATCGATTTTGGTTACTATGATTTTGGATTGTACTATAGTTGTACATTCTGTACGCATATTTTTAATCGCCTTTCATTTTTTGTTGAGTTATAGTCGGATTTAGGAAAATGATCATGTTTGAGTTTTCGTGGGCCATCGATCAACTTTTGTAACTACAATTGTGTATTACACTGTAGTTGTGAATTCTATACGCGTATTTTCTATTGCATTTCATGAACCTTCATTTTTCGTTGAGTTATAATTGAGCTTAGGAAACCGCTCGTGTTTGAGTTTTCGTGGGCCATCAATTGAATTTGGTGACTATGATTGTGGATTGCACTATAGTAGTCCATTCTCTACATTTATCTTCTATTGCCTTTCACAAACCTTGATTTTTTGTTGAGTTATACCTGCATTTAGGAAACCACTCGTGTTTGAGTTTTCGTGGGCCAGCGATCAACTTTGGTGATTACGATAGTGGATTGAAGTATAGTTGTGCATTATGTACTCATTTTTTTAATTACCTTTCACAAACCTTCATTTTTTGTTGAGTTATAGTATTTATGAAAACACTCGTGTTTGAGTTTTTGTTGGCCATTAATCAACTTTTATAACTATGATTATGGATTACACTTTAGTTGTGCATTATATATGCATATTTTCTTTGACCTTTCGTAAACATTCATTTTTCATTGAGTGATAGTTGCACTTAGTAAACCGCTCATCTTTGAGTTTTTGTTAGCAACCGATCAATTTTGGTGACTACGATTGTTGATTTCTAGTTGTCCATTTTGTACGTGTATTTTCTATCGCCTTTTATGAACCTTCATTTTTCATTGATATGGGTCTAATCATAATAACATTCTCTACAAAACCCATTTCTCAGATTTTTCATAAAAAAGATTTTAAAAAAATTCCTCTATTACCTCTACTACTAGTTTTTTTTTAAATTAGTCTTTTTCAAGAAAAAAATATTTTTTCAAAAAACGGATGATCTGGGTCTTTCAGCACATGAGCACCTATAAAACCCATATTTTTTATTTTCCCAAAAAAAAATTGCATCATACATTCTATTTTTGTGGGGTTCTTGCATGTTTGTGACCAATTAGATTTTCGAAAAAAGGATGATCTGGGTCTACTCAAAATGACATTCTCTACAAAACTCATTTATTAGATTTTTCATAAAAAGATTGGAAAAATTTACCTGTATTAAATCTACTGCTTCTACATTTCAAAAAACTCTCTGTTTCAAGAGCAACTTATTTTTTCAAACAACATACAATCTAGTTCTCTTTAGCACACGAGCACCTAGAAAACCCATATTTCGATTTTCCCAAAAAAAATTGTTTTGTAGATTCTTTTTCTGAAGGGTTCCTGCATGTTGGTGAAAAGTTAGCTTTTTGAAAAAAAGATGATCTGCATCTAATTAGAATAACGTTTTGTACAAAACCCATTTCTCAGAGTTATCAAAAAAAGTTTCAAATTTTTTTCCTATGTTACACTTTTCAAAAAAATCTATCTTTTTCAAGAAGAACTTATTTTTTCAAAAAACGGACGATCTCAGATTGTTTTGTACAGAAGCAACTATAAAACCCATATTTTTTATTTTCCCAAAAAATATGTTTCATAGATTCTATTTTTGAGTTGTTCTTCCATGAAAAAGGACAATCTAGGTCTACTCAGAACGACATTCTCTACTAAACCCATTTTTCAGATTTTTCAAAAAAAGATTCAAAATTTTTTCCTTTGTTACATCTAATGCTTCTACTTTTCAAAAAAATCTATCTTTTTCAAGAACAAATAATTTGAAAAATCGGATGATCTAGGTCTCTTTCGCAGACAAGCACAAATAATACCCATATTTTCAATTTTTGAGGGGTTCTTGCATGTTGGTGAAAAAATACTTTTTCATAAAAAGAACGATCTGGGTGTACTTAGAGTGACATTTTTTACAAAACCCATTTCTCATATTTTTCATAAAAAGATTCAAATTTTTTGTCTCTGTTACCTCTACTACAGTGCAATCCACAATTGTAGTAACCAAAATACACAAAAGGAAAAAAATAGCATTCATAATGCACAACTACAATGCAATCCACAATCGTAGTCACCAAAATTGTTCAATGGCCCACGAAAACTCAAACACGAGCATTTTCCTTAATGCGAAAAGGCGATTAAAAATATGTGCACAGAATGCACAACTACAATACAATCCAGGATCATAGTCACCAAAGTCAATCACCAAAGTTGATTGATGGCCCAAGAAAACTCAAACACAAGGGGTTTCCTGAATCTGGCTATAGCTCAACAACACTTGAAGGTTCACGAAAGGCGATAGAAAATACGCTTACATAATGTACAACTATAGTGCAATCTATAAGTGTATTCACCAAAGTTGATTGATGGCCTATAAAACTCGAACATGAGTGTTTTCCTAAGTGTGGCTATAACTCAACAAAAAATGAAGGTTGGTGAAAGGCATTTAAAAATATGCGTACAACATGCACAACTATAGTAGAATCCACAATCGTAGTCACAAAAGTTGATAGATGGTCCAAAAATACTCAAACATGAGCGGTTTCCTAAATGAGGCTATAACTAAATAAAAAATGAAGATTCACAAAAGGCAATAGAATATACACGTATAGAATGCACAACTACAGTCTAATCCACAAGCGTAGTCACCAAAGTTGATTGATAGCCAACGAAAACTCAAACTCGAGTTTTTTCCTAAATGCGTCTATAACTCAACAAAAAATGATGGTTTGTGAAATGCGATAGAAAATACGTGCACAAAATGGACAACTACAATGCAATCCAAAATCGTAGCCACCAAAGTTGATCGATGGCACAAAAAAACTCAAACACGAGCGGTTTCGCAAGTGTAGCGATAACTCAATCAAACATGAAGGTTTGTGGAAAGCGATAGAAAATAAGAGTATAGAATGCACAAATACAATGTAATCTACAATCGTAGTCGCCAAAGTTGATCGATAGTCCATGAAAACTCATACATGAGCATTTTCCTAAATGTGGCTATAACTCAACAAAAAATGAAGGTTCATAAAAGTAAATTAAAAATATGCATACAAAATGAGCAACTATTGTACAACACACAATTGTAGTCACCAAAGTTGATTGATGGCCCACAAAAAACTCAAACATGAGCAGTTTCCCAAATGTGGCTATAACTCAACCAAAAATGAAGGTTCACAAAACACGATAGAAAATAAGTGTTCACAATGCACAACTACATGAGCGTTTTCCTAAATCCGGCTATAACTCAACAAAAAATGAATGTTTGTGAAAGGCGGTTAAAAAAATGCATACAAAATGCAAATCCACAATCATAGTCACCAAAGTTGATCAATGGCCCTCAAAAATTTAAACATGAGTCATTTCCTAAATCTGGCTATATAACTCAACAAAAAATGAAGGTTCGCGAAAGCCAATAGAAAATACGTGTGTAGAATGCACAAGTAGAGTGTAATCCACAAGCATAGGCATCAAAGTTGATCGTTGTCCCATGAAAACTCAAACTCAAGAGGTTTCGTAAATGCGGATATAACTCCGCAAAAAATAGAAGTTCTTGAAATGCTATAGAAAATATGCATATCCTACAATTACAGTGTAATATAAAAGCGTAGTCACCAAATTTGATCGATGGTCCACAAAAACTCAAAATCAAGCAGTTTCCTAAATGTGGCTATAACTCAACAAAAAATGAAGGTTCATGAAAAGAGATAAAAAATACTCATACAAAATGGACAACTATGGTACAATCCACACTCGTAGTCACCAAAGTTGATCTTTGGCCCAAGAAAAATCAAACACAACCAGTTTCCTAGTTTTGGCTATAACTTAACAATAAATGAAGGTTCAAGAAAGGTGATAGAAAATACGCGTATAGAATGTACAACTACAATGTAATGCAGAATCGTAGTCACCAAAGTTGATCGATGGCCCACGAAAATCTTAAACACGAGTGTTTACGTAAATGCAGCTATAACTCAACAAAATATGTATCATGAAGGGTGATTATAAATATGCCTATAGAATGCACAACTACATTGTAATCCACAAGCGTAGTCACCAAAGTTGATCGATGGCCCACGAAAACTCAAACATGAGTGGTTTCCTAAGTGCGGCTATAACTCAATAAAAAATAAGGGTTCATGAAAGGCGAAAGAAAATACGCATATAGAATGCACAACCATAGAGTAATCCACAATTGTATTCACCAAAGTTGATCGATGGCCCACGAAAACTCAAATACGAGCGTTTTACTTAATGCGGCTATAACTCAACAAGAAATAAAGGTTCATCAAAGGCGTATAGAATGCACAATCCACAATCATAGGCACAAAAGTTGATTGATGGCCCACAAAAACTTAAACATGAGTGGTTTCCTAAATCTAGCTATAACTCAAAAAAATGGAAGGTTCGCGAAAGGCGATAAGAAATACGTCTTTAGAATGCACAACTACAGTGTAATCGACAATTGTAGTCACCAAAATTGATCGATGGCCGACAAAAAATCATACACAAGCAGTTTCCTAAATGCAGCTAACTCAACAAAAAATGAAGATTTGCAAAAGGCGATAGAAAGTACACATATAGAATGCACAACTATAGTGTAATCCATAAACGTAGTCACCAAAGTTGATCGATGGTGCATGAAAACTCAAACACGAGCGTTTTCCTAAATACGGCTATAACTGAAGAAAAAATGAATGTTCACGATATGTAATAGGAAATACACGTAGAAAATGGACAACTACAGTGTAATAAAAAATCTTAGTCACATAAAGTTGATCGATGTCCCACGAAAACTCAAAGAAGAGAGGTTTCCTAAATGCGGCTATATCTGCTAAATGAGTTGCCATAGATAATATGCATATAGAATGCACAACTACTGTGTAATCCACAAGTGTAGTCACCAATGTTAAGTGATGGACCACGAAAAATCAAACCTTAGCGGTTTCCTACATTTGGCTATATCTAGACAAAAAATGAAGCTTCACGAAATGCGATAGAAAATATGTGTACAGAATGGACAAATACTATGCAATCCACAATCGTAGTCACCAAAGTTGATCGATGGCCCACGAAAACTCAAACACGAGCAGTTTCCTAAGTTTGGCTATATCTTAATGAAAAATGAAGGTCCACAAAAGGGGATAGAAAGTATGCATATAGAATGCATAACTACATTGTAATCCACAATCGTAGTCAGCAAAGTTGATTGATGGCCCACGAAAACTCAAAAATGAGCGTTTTCCTAAATGCAGCTATAACGCAACAAAAAATAAAGGTTCCCGAAAGGCGATAGAAAAAATGAGTATACAATGCACAATTATAGTGTAATCCACAAGCATTGTCGCCGAAATTGACCGGTGGCCCACCAAATCTCAAACACGAGCAATTTGCTAAATGTGGCTATAACTCAACAAAAAAATGAATGTTTGTGAAAGGCGATAGAAAATTAGCATTCATAATGCACACTACAGTGCAATCCACAATCATAGTCACCAAAGTTGATCGATGGCCCATGAAAATGTGCCTATAACTCAGTAAAAAATGAATGTTCATGAAAGGCGATACAAAATACGCATACAAAATGAACAACTATAGTGTAATCCACAATTGTAGTCCCCAAAGTTGATCAATTGCCCTCGAAAACTCAAACATGAGTGGTTTCCTAAATGCGGCTATTACTCAACAAAAAATGAAGGTTGACAAAAGGAGATAGAAAATACGCATACAAAATGGACAACTACAGTGCAATCAACAACCCTAGACACCAGAGTTGACCGATGGCCCACGAAAACTCAAACATGAGCAGTTTCCTAAATGTGCCTATAACTCAACAAAAACTGAAGGTTCACAAAAGGCGATAGAAATTATGCGTATAAAATGCACAACTACAGTACAATCAACAATCGTAGTCCTCAAAGTTGATCGATGGCCCATGAAAACTCAAACACGAGAGGTTTCCTAAGTGGGCCTATAACTCGTGTTTGAGTTTTAGTGGGCCATCGATGAACTTTGGTGAGTATGATTGTGGATTACATTGTAGTTGTGCATTCTATACACGTATTTTCACCATGTTCACCAACATCCAGGATCCCCTAAAAAATAGAATCTACATAACAATTTTTTTTGGGAAAATTTAAAATATGGATTTTATGGGTGCTTGTGTGCTCAAGAGAAAATACTTTTTCACCTACATGCAAGAGCCCTTCAAAAATAGAATCCACAAAATAATTGTTTTTGGTAAAACCAAAATATGGGTTTTATAGGTGCTGATGTGCTCAAGAGACCCTGATCGTTCGTTTTTTGAGAATGTCCTTAGTAGACTCAGATCGTCCTTTTTTTGAAAAATTAATTTTTCACCAACATGCAAGAACCCATCAAAAATAGAAGCTATGAAACAATTTTTATTGGAAAATCGAAGATATAGGTTGTACAGATGCTTGTGTGCTCAAGAGACCCAGATCATTCGTTTTTTGAAGAAATAAATTGTTTTTGAAAAAGATAGAATTTTTTGAAAAGTAGAAGCAATAGAGGTAACAAAGGGAAATTTTTTGAATCTTTTTATGAAAAAACCGAGAAATGGGTTTTGAAGAGAATGTAGTTCTGAGTAAATCCAGATCTCCTCTTTTCGAAAAAATAATTTTTCACCAACATGCAAAAACTCCTCAAAAATAGAATCTACGGAATAATTTTTTTGGGAAAAATCAAAATATAGGTTTTGTAGGTGCTCATGTGCTCAAGAGACCCTAATCATCCATTTTTTTTAAAAAAATTGTTATTCTTGAAAAAGATAGACTTTTTAAAAATGTAGTAGTACAGGTAACAGAGGTAATTTTTTTGAATCTTATTATCAAAAATCTGAGAAATGGGTTTTGTAGAAAATGTCATTCTGAGTAGACCCAAATCGCCCTTTTTTTGAAAAACTTATTTTCACCAGCTTGCAAGAACCCCTCAAAAATAGATTGTAGGAAACAATTTTTTCTGGGTAAATTGAAAATATCGGTTTTATAGGTGTTCATGTGCTGAAGAGACCCAAATCGTCTGTTTTTTGAAAAAAAATGTTGTTCTTGAATAAGATAGGTTTTTTTGAAAAGTAGAAGTTGTAGAGGTAATAGAGGCAATTTTTTTAAAAAAAATTTATGAAAATTCTAAGAAATGGGTTTCGTAGGGAATTTCAATATAAGTAGACCCATATCGTCCTTTTTGAAAAAAACTAATTTTTCATGAACATGCAAAAACCTCTAAAAAATAGAATCTACGAAACAATGTTTTTTGGGAAAATAAAAAATATGGGTTTTATAGATGCTCATGTTGTAAAGAGACCCAAATCATCTATTTTTGTGGATTACACTGTGGTAGTGTATTCTATACTATCATTTTCTATTTCCTTTCGCGAACCTTCATTTTTTTGTGAGTTATAGCTACACTTAAGAAACTGCTCGTGTTTGAATTTTCATGCACCATTGATCAACTTTGGTGACTACGATTGTGGATTGCACTGTAGTTGTCCATGTTGTACACATACTTTCTATTGCCTTTCGTGAACCTTCATTTTTTGTTGAGCTATAGCCACTTTTAGGAAACCACTGGAGTTTGAGTTTTCGTGGGCGATTCGATCAAATTTACTGACTACGCTCATGGATTACACTGTAGTTGTGCATTCTATATGTGTATTTTCTATCACCTTTTGTGAACCTTCATTTTTTGCTGAGTTATAGCCGCATTTAGGAAACTGCTCATGTTTGAGTTTTTGTGAGCCATCGATCAACTTTGGTAACTTCGATTGTGGATTGTACTATAGTTGTGCATTTTGTATGCATATTTTTAATCACCTTTCATGAACTCTCATTTTTTGTTGAGTTATAATTTAGGAAAATTCTCGTGTTTGAGATTTCGTGGCCTATCGATCAACTTTGGTAACTACGATTGTTGATTACACTATAGTTGTCCATTCTATGCATGTATTTTCTATCGCCTTTCGCGAACCTTCATTTTTCGTTAAGTTATAGCTTAACTTAGAAAACTGCTCGTGTTTGAGTTTTTGTGGGCCATCGATCAACTTTGGTGATTACGATTGTGGATTGGGCTGTAGTTGTCCATTTTGTATGCGTATTTTCTATCACCTCTCGTGAACCTTCATTTTTTGTTGACTTATAGCTGTATTTTGAAAGCCACCCGTATTTGAGTTTTTGTGGGCCATTATTCAACTTTGGTGACTACGATTTTGGATTGTACTATAGTTTTATATTCTGTACGCATATGTTTAATTTGCTTTCATGAACCTTCATTTTTTGTTGAGTTTTTGTGAATGATGCATCGATCAACTTTCATGACTACGATTGTAGATTTCACTTTAGTTGTCCATTATGTACGCGTATTTTCTATCACCTCTTGCGAATGTTCATTTTTTGTTGAGTTATAGGTGCATTTAGGAAACTGCTCGAGTTTGAGTTTTCATGGGCCATCGATCAACTTTTGTGACTATGATTATGGATTGTACTGTAATTGTGCATTTTGTATGCATATTTTTAATCAGTTTTCACAAACATTTATTTTTTGTTGAGTTATAACAGTATTTACTTCGTCAATGCGGCTATAACTAAAAAAATGAAGGTTCACAAAAGGCAATAGAAAATACATGTACAACAGAATGGACAACTACATTGTAATCCTCTATCATAGTCATCAAAGTTGATCTACGACCCAGGAAAACTCAAACACGAGCGGTTTCCTAAATGTGGCTATAACTCAACAAAAAATGAACATTCGCGAAAGGCCATGAAATTATGTGTATAGAATGCTTCTATAGTGTAATCCACAAGCATAGTCACTAAAGTTGATCGATGGCCCATGAAAACTCAAATATGAGTGGTTTCGCAAATGTGGCTATAACTCAATAAAAAATGTAGGTTCCTGAAAGGAAATAGAAATTACACGTAGAAAATGGCCAACTACAGTGCAATCCAATATCGTAGTCACCAAATTTGATCGATGGCCCACAAAAATTCAAACATGAGCAGTTTCGTAAATGCAGCTATAACTATATAAAACATGAAGGTTCGCAAAAGGTGATAGAAAATTCGTGTATAGAATGAACAACTATAGTGTAATCCAAAAGTCTAGTCACCAAAATTGATTGATGGCCCACAAAAACTCAATCACGAGCAATTTCCTAAGTCCAGATATAACTCAATGAAAAATGAAGGTTTACGAAAGGCAATAGAAAATATTGGTGTACAATGCAAAACTATAGTGTAATTCAAAAGCATACTACTAAAGTCGATCAATGGCCCATGAAAACTAAAACACGAGAGTTCTCATAAATGTGCCTAAACTCAACAAAAAATGAAATTTCATGAAAGGTCATAAAAAATACGAGAACAAAATGCACAACTATAGTACAATCCACAATCATAGTCACCAAAGTTGATTGATGGCCCACAGAAACTCAAACATGAGTAGTTTCCTAAATGCGGCTGTACCTCAACAAAAAATGAAGGTTCAAGAAAGGTGCTAGAAAATAGGTGCATAGAAAGAACAACAATAGTGTAAATACACAATCATAGTCACCAAAGTTGATCGATGGCCAACGAAAAGTCAAACACGAGTAGTTTCCTAAATGTGGCTATAACTCAATGAAAAATGAAGGTTCATGAAATGCAATAGACAAGTAGCATTCATAATGCACAACTACATTGCAATTCACAATCGTAGTCACCAAAGTTTATCGATGGTCCACAAAAACTCAATCACGAGGGGTTGCCTAAATACGGCTATAACTCAACAAAAAATGAAGGTTCACAAAAGGCAATTAAAAATATGCGTGGAGAATGCACAACTATAGTAAAATCCACAATCGTAGTCACCAAAGTTGATCGATGGCCAATGAAAACTCAAATGTGAGTGTTTTCCTGAATGTGGCTATAACTCTAAAAAATGAAGGTTCATGAAAGGTGATGCAAAATAAGCATATAAAATGTGTAACTATAGTGTAATCCCTAATCGTATTCAGCAAAGTTGATTGATGGCCCACAAAAACTCAAACACGAGCGGTTTCCTAAATGCAGCTATAACTGAACAAAATATGAAGGTTCATTAAAGGTGATAGAGAATTAGCATTCATAGCGCACTACTACAATGCAATCCACAATCATAGTAATAAATTTGATCGATGGCCAATGAAATCTCAAACACGAGCGGTTTCCTAAATGCGTCTATAACTCAACAAAAAATGAAGGTTCATGATAGGTGATAGAAAATACGCCTATAGAATGGATAGCTATAGTGTAATCCACAAGCGTAGTGACCAAAGTTGATCAATGGCCCACGAAATCTCAAACATAAGCGGTTTCCTAACTGCAGCTATAACTCAACGAAAAATGAACATTCGCAAAAGGTGAAAGAAAATACATGTATAGAATGCAAAACAATAGTATAATCCACAATCATAGTCATTAAAGCTGATTGATGGCGTACGAAAACTCAAACATGAGCATTTTTGTAAATGCAGCTATAACTCAACAAAAAATGACGTTTCATGAAAGGTGATTAAGAGTATGTGTATAAAATGCACAACTACACTACAATCCCCAATTGTAGTCACCAAAGTTGATTTGTGGCCAAAAAGAACTCAAACATGAACGGTTTCCTAAATACGGCTATAACTCAACAAAAAATGAAGGTTTGCGAAAGGCGATAGAAAATATGTGTATAGAATGGACAACTATAGTGTAATCCACAATCGTAGTCAACAAAGTTGATCAATGACCCACGAAAATTCAAACTCGAGCGGTTTCCCAAATTTTTCTCTAACTCAAAAAAATGAAGATTCGCAAAGGCGATAGAAAATACGCGTACAAAATAGACAACTACATTGCAATCCACAATCGTAGTCACCAAAGGTGATCGATGCCTCATGAAAACTCAAACATGAAGGGTTTCATAAGTGTAGTTATAACTCAACAAAAAATGAAGGTTCGTGAAAGGTGATAGAAAATACGCGTATAGAATGCACAATTATAGTGTAATCCACAATCGTAGTCACCAAAGTTGATCGATTTTCCACAAAAACTTAAACATGAGCGTTTTCCTAAATGCGGCTATAACTCAATAAAAAATGAAGGTTCGCAAAAGGCGATAGAAAATACGCGTACATAATGGACAACTACAGTGTAATCCAGAATCGTAGTCACCAAGTTGATCGATGGCCCACAAAAACTCAATCACGAGCGGTTTCATAAATGTGGCTATAACTCATCAAAAAATGAACGTTCGTGAGATATAGAAAATACCCACACAGATTCGACAACTACAATGCAATCCATAATCGTACTCACCAAGTTTGATTGATGGCCCACAAAAACTCACACACGAGCAATTTCCTAAGTGCGGCTATAACTCAAACAAAAACTCAAACTCGGGCGGTTTCCTAAATGCGGCAATAACTCAAGGAAAAATGAAGGTTCACAAAAGGTATAGAATACACTTATAGGTTGCACAAGTACAGTGTAACCCACAATCTTTGTCATGAAAGTTGATCGATGGCCCATGAAAACTAAAATATGAGCGGCTTCCTAAGTGCGGCTATTAGTCAACAGAAAATGAAGGTTTGCGAAAGGTGATAAAAAATTTGCTTATAGAATGCACAACTACAGTGTAATCCACAATCGTAGTCATGAAAGTTGATCAATGGACAATGAAAAGTAAAACACAAGCGATTTCATAAATGTTGCTATAACTCAACAAAAATTGAAGGTTTGCTAATGGCGTTAGAAAATACATGTATAGAATGCACAAAAACATTGTAATCCACAATCATAGTCACCAAAGTTAATCGATGCCCACCAAAACTCAGACCCGATTATTTTTCTAAATGCAGCTCTAACTGAACAAAAATTGAAGGTTCATGAACAACGATTAAAAATATGCATACAAAATGCATAACTACAGTACAATCCACAATCGTAGTCACCAAAGTTGATTGATGGCCCACAAAAATTCAAAAATGAGCGATTTCACAAATACTGCTATAACTCAAGAAAAATTGAAAGGTTCGCGAAAGGTGATAGAAAATACGCATATATAGTGCACAAGTACAATGTAATCCACAAGCATATTCACCAAACTTGATCGATAGCCCATGAAAACTCAAACTCGCGTGGTTTCCTAAATATGGCTATAACTCAACAAAAAATGAAGGTTTGCGAAAGGCGATAGAAAATACAAGTACAAAATGGACAACTACAGTGCAATCCAGAATTTTCATCACCAAAGTTGATCAATGGCCCATGAAAACTCAAACATGAGTGGTTTGCTAAATGCAGCCATAACTCAAAAAAAATGAACATTCGCTAAAAGCATGAGAAAATACTTGTATAGAATACACAACTGAAGTGTAATCCACAATCATAGAGACCAAAGTTGATCGGTGGCCCACAAACACTCAAACACTAGTTGTTTCTTAAATGCAGCCATAACTCAACAAAAAAAAAACATTTGCAGAAGGTAATAGAAAATACGCATATAGAATGCACAACTATAGTTTAATTGAAAGGCATTGTCACCAAAGTTGATCGATGGCCCGTGAAAACTCAAACACGAGCAGTTTCCTAAATGCAGATATAACTCAAAAAAAAATGAAGGTTCAGAAAAGGTGATAGAAAATACACGTATAGAATGCACAACTATAGTGTAATCCACAACCGTAGTCACATAAGTTGATCAATGGCCCTCTAAATCTCAAACTCGAGCGGTTTCCTAAATGAATCTATAACTCAAAAAAACTGAAGGTTTGCGAAAGGTGATAGAAAATATGCTTAGAAAATAGACAACTACAATGCAATCCACAATCGTAGTCATGAAAGTTGATCGATGGCCCACGAAAACTCAAACACAA
Organism: Sequoia sempervirens; assembly: GCA_007258455.2. Lineage (NCBI taxonomy): Eukaryota > Viridiplantae > Streptophyta > Pinopsida > Cupressales > Cupressaceae > Sequoia > Sequoia sempervirens. The sequence continues at coordinate 4,894 of VDFB02225921.1, read as the reverse complement.
CCAGTTTCCCTAGTGCGGCTATAACTCAACAAAAAATGAATGTTTGCATAAGGCGATAGATAATATGCATATAGAATGGACAGCTACAGTGTAATCCACAAGCATAGTAACCAAAGTTGATTGATGGACCACAAAAACAAAAACTCAAGGGGTTTCCTAAATGGATCTATAACTCAACAAAAAATGAAGGTTCATGAAAGGCGATAGAAAATACACGTACATAATGGACAACTATAGTGCAATCAAGAATCTTCATCACCAAAGTTGATTGGTGGCTAAAAAAAACTCAAAGTTGAGCGGTTTTCTTAATGGCTTAACTCAACGAAAAATGAAGGTTCATGAAAGGCGATAGAAAATACGTATATAGAATGCACAACTAAACTATAATCCACAATCGTAGTTACCAAAGTTAATTGATGTCCCACAAAAACTCAAGGACGAGCGTTTTCCTAAATATGACATAACTCAATAAAAAATGAAAGGTTCGTGAAAGGAAATTACAACTATGTGTAAAGAATGCACAACTATAATTCAATCCACTATCATAGTCACCAAAGTTGATCGTTGGCCAACGAAAACTCAAACATGAGCGGTTTCCTAAATGCGGCTATAACTCAACAAAAAATGAAGGTTTGTGAAAGGCGATAAAAAATACACGTAGAGAATAGAGAAATATAGTACAATCCACAATCGTAGTGACCAAAGTCGATCAATGGCCCACGAAAACTCAAACACGACTGGTTTCCTAAGTATAACTCAACCAAAAATGAAAGTTCATGAAAGGTGATGAAAAATATGCGTACAGAATGCACAACTAAAGTACAATCCACAATTGTAGTCACCAAAGTTTATCGATGGCCGAAAAAGACTGAAACATGAGAGGTTTCCTAAATGCAGCTATAACTCAATAAAAAGTAAAGTTTCACGAAAGGCGATAGAAATTACGTGTATAAAATGTATAACTATAGAGTAATCCAGAAGAATACTCACCAAAGTTAATCAATGGCCCACGAAAATTCAAACTTGTGTGTTTTCCTAAATGCGGCTATAACTAAACAAAAAATAAGGTTCATGAAAAGCGATTAAAAATGTGTGTACATAATGCACAACTTTAGTACAATCCACAATCATAGTCACCAAAGTGATTAATAGCCCACGAAAACTCAAACTCGTGGTGTACTCAATGTGCCTATAATTGAAATAAAATGAAGCTCCATGAAACGCGATAGAAAATATGTGTATAAAATGCACAACTACAGTGTAATCCACAATTGTAATCACCAAAGTTGATCAATGGCCCACGTAAACTCAAACATGTGAGTTTTCCTAAATGTGTCTATAACTAAACAAAAAATGAAGGTTCGTGAAATTCGATTAAAAATATGCATATAGAATACACAACTAGAGTACAATCCACAATTGAAGTTACCAAAGTTGATTGATGGCCCACAAAAAAATAAACATGAGCAGTTTGCTCAATGCGGCTATAAATGAAAAAAACATGATTTTTTGGGAAAGGCGATAGAAAATACACCTATAGAATACCTAACTACAGTGTAATAAAAAAGCGTAGTCACCAAAGTTTATTGATGAGCCAAGAAAATTCAAACATGAGCGGTTTCTGAAATGCGGCTATAACTCAACAAAAAATGAAGGTTCGAGAAAGGCGATAGAAATTATGCGTAAAAAATAGAAAACTATAGTGCAATCCATAATTATAGTCACCAAGTTGATCGATGGCCGACAAAAACTCAAACATGAGCGGTTTCATGAATGCAGCTATAACTCAGAAAAAAATGAAGGTTTGCGGAAGGCGATTAAAAATATGCGTACAGAATGCATAACTACAGTGTAAGCTGCAAGCGTAGTACCAAAGTTGATCGAAGGCCCATGAAAGCTCGAACAAGAGTGGTTTGCTACATGCGACTATAACTCAACAAAAAATTAAGGTTCATGAAAGTCGATAGAAAATACGCGTACAAAATTGACAACTACAGTGTAATCCACAATCGTAGTCACCAAAGTTGATTGATGGTTCATGAAAACTCAAATAGAAGCGGTTTCCTAAGTGCGGCTATAACTCAACGAAAAATGAAGGTTCACGAAATATCATAGAAAATAAGCGTACATAATTTACAATTACAGTGCAATCCACAATCGTAGTCATCAAAGTTGATCGATCGGCCACGAAAACTCAAACATGAGTGTTTTCCTAAATGCAACTATAACTCAAGAAAAAATGAAGGTTCCTGAAAGGAAAATGAAAAATATACGTATAGAATGCACAACTATAGTACATTCTAGAATCGTAGTCACCAAAGTTGATTGATAGCCCACAAAAACTCAAATATGAGCAGTTTCCTAAATACGGCTATAACTCAACTAAAAATGAAAGTTTACAAAAGGTGATAGAAAATACGCGTACAAAATGGACAACTATAGTGCAATCCACAATCATAGTCACCAAAGTTGATTGATGGTGCACAAAAAATCAAACACGAGCGATTTCCTAAGTGAATCTATAACTTATCGAAAAGTGAAGGTTTGCGAAAGGCGATAGAAAATATGCATATAGAATGCACAACTACAGTGTAATCCACAATCATAGTCACCAAAGTTGATTGATAGCCCACAAAAACTCAAACACGAGCATTTTCATAAATTATATCTCAACAAAAAATGAAGCTTCGTGAAAGGTGATTAAAAATATGCTTACAAAATGCACAACTATAGTGTAATCCACAAGCGTAACAACCAAATTTGATTGATGGCCCACGAAAACTCAAATTCGAGTGGTTTCCTAAATGCAGCTATAACTCAACAAAAAATGAACGTTCATGAAAGGCAATAGAAAATATGCATACATAATGCACAACTACAGTGCAATCCACAATCGTAGTCACCAAAGTTGATCAATGGCGCATGAAAACTCAAACACGAGTAGTTTCCTAATTGCAACTGTAACTCAACGAAAAATGAAGGTCTGCGAAAGGTGATAGAAAATACGTGTATGAAATGCACAAGTACATTGTAATCCACAATCGTAGTCACCAAAGTTGATCGATGGCCCAGAAAAACTCTAACACAAGCATTTTACTAAGTGGGGCATTAACTCAACAATTTGTTTTTGGGAAAATTGAAAATATGTTTTTTATACACGTGTATTGGATTTTTCATAGAAAGATTCAAAAATAATTCCTCTATTACCTCTACTGCTTCTACTTTTCAAAAAAATCTATCTTTTTCAAGAACAACTTATTTTTTTTAAAAACGGATGATCTGGGTCTCTTTACAGCATGAGCATCTATAAAACCCATATTTTCAATTTTCCCATAAAATATTGTTTCGTAGATTGTATTTTTGAGGGGTTTTACATGCTAATGAAAAAATAGTTTTTTGAAAAAAGGATGATATGTGTGTAACTCATAGCGACATTCTGCACAAAACCCATTTCTCAAATTTTTCATAAAACAGATTCAAAAAATTTGCCTTTATTACCTCTACTGCTTCTACTTTTCAAAAATATCTATCTTATTCGAGAAAAAAATATTTTTTCATAAAACGGACGATTTGGGTCTCTTCAGCACATGAGCACATATAAAACCGATATTTTTAATTTTCTAAAAAAGTAATTATTTCGTAGATTCTATTTTTGAGGGGTTCTTGCAAGTCGGTGAAAAATAAGTTTTTCGAAAAAAGGACGATTTGGGTCTACTCAGAATGACATTCTCTACAAAACCCATTTCTCAAATTTTTCATAAAAAGAATGAAAAAGTTTCCTTTGTTACCTCTACTACGTCTTCTTCCCAAAAAAATCTATTTTTTTCAAGAACAACTTATTTCTTCAAAAAACAGACAATCTGGGTCTCTTTAGCACACGAGAACCTATAAAACCTACATTGTTTGATTTTCCAAAAGAAATTGTTTCAATGATTCTATTTTTCAGGGATTCTTGCATGTTGGTGAAAAATTAGGTTTTCAAAAAAATGATGATCTGGGTCTGCTTAGAATGATATTCTCTACAAAACCCATTTGTCTGATATTTCATAAAAAGATTCAAAAAATTTACCCCTGTTACCTCTACTGCTTCTGCTTTAAAAAAAAAAACTATCTTTTTCAAGAACAACTTTTAAAAAAAAACGGATGATCTAGGTCTTTTTACCTCTCGAGCACCTATAAAACCGATATTTTTGATTTTCCCAAAAATATTGGTTTGCAGATTCTATTTTTGAGGGGTTTTTGCAAGTTGGTGAAAAATAAGATTTTCAAAAAGAGGACGATTTGGGTCCTACTTAGAATGACATTCTCTACAAAACCCATTTGTCAGATATTTCAGAAAAATATTCAAAAAAATTGCCTCTGTTACCTCTATTACTTCTACTTTTCAAAAATGTCTATCTTTTTGAAGAAAAACTAATTTTTTCAAAAAATAGATGATTAGCATCTTTTGAGCACACGCTCACCTATAAAACCCATTTTTTGATTTTCTCAAAAAAAATTGTTTCGTAGATTTTATTTTTGAGGAGGTTATGCATGTTGGTGAAAAAATAGTTTTTCGAAAAAAGACGATCTGGATCTACTCAGGCCGACATTCTCTACAAAACCCATTTCTCAGATTTTTCATAAAAAGATTCAAAAAATTTGCATTTGTTACCTTTACTAGTTCTACTTGTAAAAAATTCTATCTTTTTGAAAAAAACTTATTTTTTCAAAAAACAGACGATTTGGGTCTCTTCAGCACACACACACCTATAAAACTAATATTTTCAATTTTCCCAACAAAAATTGTTTCGTAGATTCTATTTTTGAGGGGTTCTTGCAAGTTGGTGAAAAATAAGTTTTTCGAAAAAAGGACAATGTGGGTCTACTCAAAATGACAATCTCTACAAAACCC